>PVKM010002462.1:0-64922 GCA_004027735.1 Carollia perspicillata | reverse complement strand
ATCCTGACTGGTGAATTCTGGAATCTCAAAATTCCGTTCTTGGGCTCCTGCTCCTCTCTACTGTCCTGTTTTCTTACGTACTTCTCCTTCACTCAAACTCTTTGTTTTGTAGATAATAGACAAAAATACCAATCTCCACCCCAATCTCCAGGCTTCCATTTCCTCTCACCTGAGTGGCTTGTTTTAGTTCTCTCGACTCAACATGTCTGACAGCAAACTCAATGTTTGGGTCCCCAACCCTTTACCAGTCCTTCCTTTGACAGAGTTATATAAACATTTCTAGAAAACGTTTCCCCTCCCTCCAACCATTCCGTCCTCCACCTCACCCCACGCCACCCATCCAGCCACACACACATACCCAGACCTGTGCTAGATACTCTATTTTACTTCTGCAACGTTTTTCTTTTCTGTTCCCTCTTTTCCATCCCATCTGCTGCCCTAAATAGAACTCTTAGCGTCACCCACATGACACAAAGCTGGTGTCCCCTGTGCTTCCAGTTCTGGCCAGGTCAGTTCCTCGGAAGCTCGGCTCTCAGTGCCTCAAAACAGCTGTAAATAAGGTTGGGCTGGCACTCTGAGACAGGGCCTTGAGTTCCAGCCGAGGGGCTAGTCCTTGAGTAGGCTGATGGCTGAAGCCAAAGAAGGCTTCGGAGCAGGGCAGGATATAATTTGAGTTTTACAGTTTCCAAAGTACTTGCACATATTCATTTGATCTTCATAATATCCCTATGAGACACAGCAGGTTTATGGGCATTTCAGAAAAAAGGGACCAGTAAGCAGTGTGGCTGTAAAAAGGACAAGAAAAAAATTGGTCTTACAACCACTTCCCCAACAGATAAGAGGAATTTAGAGTCTCTTTATGACTAATTAAGTCAGTGGGATTAGGATAGACGAGAGTAAGTCACTCATCTGGATGGGAATTAAACATGGCTGTCTTAGGAAAACAGGGGGACATAAGACCAAATATTTAATCTGACATAATCGCCACCCAAAAAAGGAAATAAAAGATTACATGACTGGTATATGCAGAAGACTGGACATCTACAGAGTATGTTTTGTTTTATATTGTTTCTTCAAATCAGGCTCAGAAAGGTTCTGATTCCTATCTTGTAGAAAATGTGTATGGTTCTTGTTTTTGAATAAAAAGTTCATACATTTAAATGCCTGGTATATTACACCTCAGATTACATTATATACTATTAACTGGAAGAGTTCCAGGACACTTTGTGAATGCTACCTAACCAATGGTATAATCATCTTCACATTATGCATTGCAATCCTCCCTCTCTTTTGTCTCTGTCTCTTTTCTCTCTCACACACACACTTAAAATTTAGAAAGTGCATTCATATCAATATATGAGTACTGGAACTGGTATAGTAATATTTCTATTTTAAGAAAAAGGGATTCCTTTTGTTGTTGTTTTTGAGGTATGAAGTGTTATATGAATCATCTTCAAAGATGAGACAAATCCCTAACAGGTTGAGAGGTGTTTAGAATGTTTTCAATAGTCAGTTAAATCAGTTCTTATCAACTGTGGCTACATTCTCAAATTACCTGGGAACTCAAGGAAAATCACCAATGTCGGGCCTCTCTGTGGGAGGGAGGTTGGTGGCTGCCCAGACATTTTCAGTGCCAAGTTCTAAAAGGTGATTTTGATGCAGAGGACAGTTAGAATCCCAAATTAGACAATGGTCATGAGTGAATTCACTGGATGATTTTCTAAAACCAGCCTTTATCTGTTTTAGAATCCCTGACTTCAATGGCTTTGGATCCGCCCTACCACCACCCAAATTAAAAGGAAACCCCAGTTTTTCTCCCAGCCCCTTTCTTTGAGATTGTATGGGAGACTTCAGTGACCAGACAAAGCTATCAGCTGCCTTGAATCTGGGAATAGATAACAGATTGGTTTCTGGGAATGAGATAGAAGAATTTGGGCTGTTGGAGGGGAGTAATAGCTGTTGATGTTTATTGGGCACTTGCTACGTGTGTGAGCTATTGTGTTAAGTATGTTGCATGACTCGTTTTATTAAATTTCACAATAATCCTTTGAGGTAGATGCTATTATTGGTCCCTGGTTTGCAGACAAGGAAACTGAGACACGGAAAGTTTACACTGCAGGAGCCAGGATTTGAGTCCAGGCAGTCTGGCTCAAGAGTTCCTGCTCTTCACAGCCACACCAGGAACATTCTCAACCTGGTGTATATCAGAATCACCTGGAGAGCTAATAAAATACACAGGGGCCCAGGCTTGTTGACATAGGAGGAGCCTGCGCCTTTATAATATTAACAAGTTCTCAGCTGATCCTGATACTGACCGAAAGTGGGGAACTACTGCATTACACTACACGGGATGGGCACAGTGGGTTTATAGTTGGTCATATGGAAAATAATACGATGAACAAATAATAATATAAGAATAAACTCTGTTTTGTGAACTCAAAATTATAAACTTACTTTTGCCAACCCTTGTAGTGCTTATGAACAAGAAAGCTGTACACACACACACACACACACACACACACACACACACACACACTAAGAAAGGGCAAGCAGGATTTGACCTGGGTATGGATGGCACAGACCAGATGGAAGGCAAGTAAGCTCAATGTACAAACTTGCAATGCTGCAGACTGGCAAACAGAGGCAGAAACCATTTGCATCAGTGAATGGTGAATGGATAGAAGGAGGGAGGAGATAAGTCCATAAATCATGTTTCTGCAGCTGATTCTCAAGTCTACCTGTGCTCTCATTGGTCAGCTATGAAAAAGACCCTGACAGTATTTCATAGAATCCAAGATGTTATAGAATGAAGTCACGTTATTTTATGTACCATGAAGAATAACAAAAGCCACCCATTAAACTGCAACCTGCTATCAATTATAAGATGCATCCAAGTTTCTAAAATAAGAAAAAAATTGTGTATCTTAGGATCGATGAAATACGGTACAAGCAGTGAACTCTAATGAACTTGGTTCTGAAACTGTGGAAATCACTCAGCACATTGGGGAGGCTCCTGCTGACAGAGTCCAAATAACACAGTTCCAACAACATGGAAAAAAAAGTCTGTACTGCATATTTTAATATGATTTGTTTGCTAAGAAAATTGAATACACATACACTAAAAGCAGAGGAATTCATACCGCCCTTTAGGTTTTGGTACTCAGATTTCTTATCTGTGAAATGGGTTGTGGTGAGGCTTATCTGAGGTAACATCGATAGATAAATAGCTCAGTACTTGGCACTTAGGAGGAGACTGAAAATCACAGTTTTTTCCCCTTCGCTAAGTCTGAAGAGATTTTTATGTTGTGTGCAGTCAATTTGGAGGAAGAAGGAAGGAAAGTTAAAGTGGTAGGTGTCCAAAATTAGAATGAAAGTCAGAAGGACCATATGATTTCAAACATAAATACCTGTTTGATGCTGTTCCAAAGTAAATGTACTTTATGAGGTGAGGCCAAGCTATAATCAATTTTGTACTAATGCTGAGCAAAGAGCTACGTGCACACTGGAGACTATTCATAATTAGGAGATGAAGAAATTATATACCCACAGGAGTCAATGCCTGATTAAAAATCTGATGCCTTAGCATTTAGATTCATAAAGAAAAAAAATCAAATGTTTTAAAATGTAACATTTAACTCACACTTTCTTTAATAAAACTTGTGGGTTATTTTGGGGGTCACATTGTATTTTTAATATAAAATAATATTTTTATGGATTTGAGATATGGCTTGATTACTTCTGAAGACCACAGTTAATATTTGGTCAGGGCAGATAACTTATATTTAGGCCCTTAATGCTGCATCTTTTATTGGAGTTCAGCTGCTTGCGACGGGAACTTCACATGTGGAGCCCATATTACATAATGTGGAGCCCTGCGAGAATTAGGGCAAAGATACTCGCTGGCTTCCCATGGAAAGATTCCTAACCGTGACATGAATCTGAAGAGCTGACTAGGGCACTGTTGGGTAAGAAAACAGACAGATAAATAAATAACCACAGGAAAATACTGCCTTCTCTGATTACAACAATCACCCCAGATCCAAAAATGATTCCATGCGTAGGCTTTGTATTACATGAAGGTGGTAAAGCTTTGAAAAAAGCACAAGCAAACCCATTTGAAATAGCCACTATGGGTTAAGTCACACCCGTGTGGCAATCTCTTCAGAAGAGTTGGCCTGAATTAACTCTTTCCTGAGAGAGTGACAGAAAGTTCTTAACTTTTTAGGATATTGATAAATGTGCTCCTCCAGAAGGCCTGCCATAATGGCGGGGGTGGGGAATTCTGACTGTAGGTCACAATTTCAAACAAGGAGCAAACATCCCAGCACCTACTCAGTGCAAGGCTGCAGGCGGTATGCTAAGCAGCAGGACCTAAAGAGCCCAGCACACAACCAGTGTTCTAAGAGTCTCTGAGGCTGCAATATGTAACATGAAGGAATTTTTCCTTCACAGGAGTTTGCATCCATATATGCGGATGCCCTGTCTTCATGGCCTCTCACCAGGAGAGGAGAAATAATCTTCTAACTGGCCTTCTAGTCTTGGGCCTCTCCACTCCATGGGATCACCATAGCAGTCTCTAAAACACAGACCTGGGTGAAAGCTCCTGGGCATGGCATGCAAGGCTCCTGCCAATGGGAGTTACTCAGTGCTCCGTGAACTCCCCTTCCTTTCCTTCCTCTGTGCCTCTGCCCATGCAGGTGCCTCTGCCAGGAAGGTCCCCTCTCCCTCTCTTGTGTGCCTGGTGAACTTCCATTGATCCTGTAAGGCTCCCTGTAGATGTCCCTACTTTCATGTTACCTTCAGTGACCCACCTCAAAACTAAGCTATTCTGTGCCTAGCCCAGAGCTTGAAACTCTGCAGGCAATAAAAGCCAGCTTCCCTGGCCTGGGCCATTCCTTGTGCTCCCGCACACTTATTTCCTCTACTCAGCTTCCGTCTGTGTTGGCTTTTAGAACTTTGTTTGGAATCTGTGAGTTTCCTGGGTGGTATGACTGTGTCTTGCCTAGCTCTGTGTTCCACTGTGTCTGCACAGAGCAGGCCAGTCCATGACAAAGTTTTCAGTGACACAAAGAGTAAATAAAGAGAAAAATAAGGAAAAAGGTTAATTTTTTATAAAGCTAGTTGTTTTGAGTTAGAAAATCTTCTGAAATTACATACTTGAAACTTTTGGCTTACTCATATAAACTCGCATTTGCAACAGTGAAACAAAGTGGCAGAGTTGGGAGCCAGAGCTGACCTCTGCCTGAGTCTGAATGGGCACTCTGCCACTGCTAGCTGACCGACCTGAAACATGTGATATAACCTCTCTGTGCTTCCGTTTCCTCATCTGTACAATGAGGAAAATAATTATACCTACTCCATAGGGTTGTTGTGAGAATTTGGTAATTTAATATATGTAGAGTGCATCTCACATTGAAGCAAACACCCTCTATAGCATTAAACCATTATTTCATTCATAAAACTATGGTGAGAGAAGTTAATCTTGTTGCCTTAACAGTAGAAAAATTAGAAACTTTGTATGTTTTCCATAGCTCCTACCTACTTGCAAACATATCTTTATTTACTTTTGCAATATTAATTGTCTACGAAATCCAAAAGACTGGCAATCACTGCTTTCAATGATCTAGAACTCTAAAGTGAACATAAACCACTGCATGGGTTGCTCAAAATCAAGATCCTGGAGTCGATAGCCAAATAGTCTCACTGATATGAGTCCCAGCAATACTTGAACTGAATTTAACACGGTGGAACTTCTGGGGGTAGGAATGCCTGCTGTGATTAAGGCAGGTTGGGGATGGTAACAGAAACATGGCAGATGTGTTGAAAAACCAGAGTCCCTCCTAGCAGAGAGCTGAGAACTTGCTGATGGTCATCAGGATGATGCTCAAAAAACTGTACAGGTCCTACTTACTAGAGGTTTCTACAGAGCCAGCTAAGCTTTTAAGGAAACCCCTACCTTCAACAGTGTTCTATATGCCACTGAGGCCTTTTTTTCTCTGGAATGTGGGGCCAGTTTAAAGATTTCACTACTTAAGCATAGTCCTGCATGGAAAAGACAGGTGTTTATGTATCAAATAAACACAGAGACAAAGTAATATGCTCATTAAGCTTAGCTTTTAGTATTATTAAAAAAGAGGATTCCAGGAAAAAAAATAGCATAACTCAAGTGACCTTAAATATAAATCTTTAGAGTTTTTCTAACACATTCTTTCTTGAATCACTATAAATAATGAATAGTGTGTCTATTTCTTTAGGCAGAGACCCCCTTACATCAGCAATAGTTAAGGTATACTTAAGTATTTCTTCAAACTGTATAAGTTTGAAGAAAATAATATCATGACAGCAACATGAAACCAATGGAACATACTAGCCAATTAATTCCTGCCTCCTCCTTAGCTCCCTGTCCCAAGTGCTTTCTGATATTAAAGGTAGAAAAGACCCATCTTTAGAACCATGTCTGTTTTATTGTACACAGTATACCCAGTACTTAGCATAGTGCCTCGTACATAGCAGACTCTCAATAAATATGCTATTTTGCACAGGTGGAAGGAAGTGAACACTTCCCGGAGACCTATTTTGTACAATGTCCTGCATGAAGTTATGGTCACACATATGGGTTGGCTAAAAAGTTCATTTCGTTTTTTTATTTTTTACAAAATAAAAGATACATTATTCATTTTCACCAATAACTTTATTGATTTGGATATTTTGAGTATGTTGGCTATCTCCCACTATTGACTTCTAGTAGGTAGAGGCCAGGGCTGCTGCTAAACATCTTTCAATGCATACGATGGCCCCACAGTAAAGAATTATTTGGCCAAAACGTCAATGAAACCAAGAAACTTTACAAACCACTTTTGACACATTTGATCAGTCACAGCACTTTCTTCATATACTGCACAAATCATTTTCTGTGTTTCAATTGCATTTTTATCTCTCTTGAAATATTAAAGTGCAATACACCAAAAATGTGTATTTCCTTCCACCTTTAATATTAAAATGGCTGCACAAAAATTCACCAATTTTGGTAAGTCTTTTTAAATACATAATGATACGACAGCTGTCACAGTACAATCTAACAGAATTGTTCCACATGAAGTTAGAGACAACTAAGCACTACTAGAGCCATTGTACGGGAAAAACTAAATAAACTTTTCTGCTAACCCAATACATCACCAAAAATTGTTGTAATTTTCATTGATATGGAAAGCAAGAGAAATGAAGCTTATTGATATGACACAAGTCTAGTGTGAAAGGCAAGCCATACAGTGTTCAGTCTCCCGTTCTTGCCTGGTCACCCTGAGGTTTGTAAGGCAACAATTGTCCTTGAGTTCTAACTCAGGATGATTTTTCTTCAGCTTCGTTGGTCCCTTGGTTGCTTCTGCATGTAGCATTTCAACATTTCAACCTTTTTCCACCAAGGCTAGCTCCCTTGGCTCTTACATAAAGGGCCTTGGAGTCTACACAGTATAACAGAGAATAAACTCTTTCTCAAAGGACTATGGACTCAAAGGAGAGAGATCCAGCTTCCAGGATTGGGATCCTACTTTTTAGGTGTTCCTGGCAAATATGTCTCAAGTCTCTTTGCATGCATTTATATTTTAAGTTCAGTTATCTGCAAATTTAAAGGGCTGGAATAAACAATTAATTTACTTATTCAACTTTTTGCCTAGTGCTGAAGATATAAAGTTATCCAAGACAAGATAAAACCAAACTCCTGCCTTCAAAGCCATCATAGTTCATTGAGGTTTCATTTTATGCTACCTCAAAAATTCCTTTTAATTTTAAAACATTACAAGTCTATATCTGGGGATCCCACATGTCAATTAAACTAACAGTAACAGTAATTTCAAGCCATGTTTGTCATGTCAGACCAGCAACAAGCCCCAAAGTAAGAGTGTGCAGCACATGAAGGAAATTATATTGGATCTCAATGACCAACGGTTATAAATAACAACTTTAATGAAAAAACAGACTGCTTCTAAAATCTTTCCTTTAAATCTCACTTCAGCACCTGAACAGTAGGAGTGCTTATTGTTTCCATGACCCTTTTTTTTTCAGTTCTGGTTCTATTGGTGAAGTACAATATTGAACAGTATTCTGGCAGACTTCAAATGGTGACTGAGATTATAGGCGGCAATGCAGGCTGAGAAACCGGACACCCTACTGCACCTTCCTACGAGAACAAAGTAAGGTGTATTTATTTTATTGTACAGTTTGAATTTATTATAGGTTGCTCATAATTTCCTGTCTCATTTCTTCAGGGCTCTTAGAATTTATGCCAGGATCTCTTAGGTTATCACACTCCTTCCCTCCTTTGTCCCAGCATTTATGCCAACAGACTGAATTGACTTAGAGAAAGTCCCCGGACAAAAATCGACGGGGAAAATACCCAAAGCTTTAGCTGAAGAATGGCAGAAGCTTTGGAAAAAATCTGAAAAAGCAATGAAGATGAAAATGGAAACTCTGTGAAAATTAATGTAGTGTAGAATTGGCGAACATACCACTTATTTCTTTAAACAAATAGAAGAAAGAACCCGCTTATGAGGTGCACCCAAATAATTCACAGGTGGTGAAACTATTAGAGTCCTGCAATTTCTTGCCTCAGAAGTGGAATAAATCTCCTGTATTAAAAATGGCGTATGCTCACATGTGTGATTTTTCTACTATTTCCTTTCTCTCCACTATCCCCCTTTCCATGGACAAGGCCGTGTGGGTTTTATTGTAATTAATTAATTTTTAATAAGAACTTTAGAGAAATATCTGGGGAGGAAGGGAGATGCAACCTACTATGCTTGCAGGAATGTAATGCTTGCAGTAATCATGCTTGCAGAAGTATAATTTCAAATGGAATATGCTTTTCTTTTCATGGCTCGGTTATTACAATGCAAGAACAGTGTAGTAGAAACTACCTTAGATTGAAGCTTGCCAGCGTGGTGCTCCAGTGAGAAGGGGGCAGAGGGACACCCTAGATATTGGTCACACACAATAAATAGCAATTCTCACAATAATAAGAATTTGCCTTGAGATAATTTTTCCCTAAATAATTTATCTTAACTAAGAAATTATTCTAGTGTGTTACATTGCACAAATTGATATTCTGAACTATGGAAGCTGGGGAAAAAATTAATGTTTGAAGTCAGATATTGATGGGTAATATCCATGAAAGTAACACATTAATAATCTGTGGGGAACCATAATTCACATTTACACATGGATAAGAGAATTAAACAGCTAGAAGCTCCACCGGTGCAGACAGTTACTGGAAGAGCCATTTCATTGAACAATTGAAAATAGAACTATCACAGAACTATTCTTTTTAGAATAGTTTTCTGAAACATCTAAAACATAACTCTGATACTACAGTGTGCAATTACCCACCAAGATCCTCATTGTAAAGACTGTGTCTTAATCTATCTTCCATGGATCCCGGCCTGTGTTGGCTACACAGCTGGTGATAGATAAATGCTTTTTACATGAATTAAAATAATCACTTGAGGTTTTGCAGTACTTGGAAGTTTACAAAACACTTCGACACTGAATGCTGCATTTGCCTCTCACTGCATCCCGGAGAGTCAGGAGGGATGAGTGACGGTGCATGGATGTGATGGATGTGGAGACAGCAGTGGGAGTGAGTTCCGTGGCTGGACCACAACCACAGAGCCGGACTCAGGTCTATAGACCAAAGAGGTTACACATTAAAACTAGTGCCACTTTCATGACCTCCTAGAAAAATGTATCAAAGACCATTTGAGACTAGGTATACTCAAGAAGTGCATTTTACTTCATATGCTGCTGTGTGAAACATTTGTCTTCTTTGGTTGCATGAGTCTGTTTCCCTCTCTGTCATGTGTTCACTTTTTTAGTTTCTGACATCTGTCTCTGAAACTGAATGGGCGTTGTGCCTCAGTGCTTATGTCTTGGTATTTTTTTTCTTTGCCTTCCCCTTAGGTCTGTATGGTTCCGTGTCCTTGACCATGTTGGTGGTGTGTCCTGCTCTGCTCCAGGAGATTAGACTTGAACTGTTCACCACAGTCCTGCCTCTCTTGGTTCCTTTCCTCATTTCTTACTGCTCCACTCACTCCTGGATCTTATGTTTTAAAACAAATGGCTATGAACCCATTTTCCCATTTTTCCTGCAGTACTGGCACATACCCCCAAGTACTTAGCATGTTCTAGGTCTGTGATAAGTTGCAAACCACAAAGATTAAACCATCATTAAAATAACATAGCATCTTATTTCAATTTTTCCATATAATAAATGGAAAGTAGTATCAGTACTTCTTTATCAGTGAGTACTAGCATGCTTGTTATCTAAATTGGAAGCATATGTTATTTGAAAAGGTTTGCAGTTTAACAAATAACACCTTCCTGCAAGTCTCAGTGTTTCAGCACAACAAAGGTTGATTTCTTGCTCATGGTAAAATGCATGCTCACAAATGTAACTCTGCGAGAGACGCAGTGCGGGGCTCTGTTCCATGTAGTCATTTAGGAACCGAGGCCTTCCATTTGGTGACTTGGCCATTCCCTAAGGTCTTGAAGTTCTTTATTGGATTCTCTGAATCCATCAGGCAGAAAAAGAGATGGTGCTTTGTGCCTAGAGGATTATATGAGAGACATCAGGCCTAGAAGTGCAATGTTTCACTTCTACCTATAATCCACTGACCAGAACTCACTCATATTGCTACATCCGCTCACAGGGAGGCCTGGTAAATATCATTTATCTTTGTGCTGAGCAGTAAAAAGAAATGCGTTTTTGTGATTCCATTGTACCATCTCTGATAAAATCAGAGTTTATAACTACCCTCCAGTTCTATAAAACTGTGGCTAATGTAAATATCATTTTTTTCTTGAGGATCCATTTTATAAAAGAAAAAATAGTTGAGAACTAAATAAATTAAAAAATATATGAAATTTGAAAAATTCATTTTAATTAACAGCAGCAGAAGGGATTGTTGTTCAATTGTTGTTCATCGTATAGATGGATATGTTTGAAAGAGAGAAACAAAGTAGCTGTCTTCTCTTCAAAATTTATTAGGATTATTGACTTGGTCTTATCAACATCAGAAGGAGTGAAATGCCTCACATGTGAAATACATGTTCACATTTTCCCTTGTTACATGTACTTTATCTTCTCTTTACCTTTTCTTGCCAAGTTATTCTTATTCATCCGTTCATTCATTCATTAGAAAAATTATTGAGATCTAATTACCAGATATTCTGAGAGAAGTGGGAGGAACAAGTCATTGCTCCCGTTGTCACCCACAACTTCGTGGGGTAGACAGACATGTGAGGACAGTCTGAGAAGCACAGTGACAGAGATAAATGCAAGGAAGCACAAGGATTGGATGAGGTTACAATTGAAAATAGTATAGAGACTATAATTAAGTTCTTATGCCTCTGAAAAACAATTATGAAATGCTAACTATATGTAGCTATATATTATTGGTGGAATTTGGGGTGGGGTAGTCAAACAGAGAAATTGCAGTATTTCTTTTAATGAAGGTTAAATAACTAACGAGATAAGAAATATTTCTATGACTGAAATAGAGGTCAATGATAAATATAGGAAAACATTCGAACTGATTAATAAATACTGAGCTTCTGGAAATACGACAAGTAAAAAGTCAGAGGTCATTGTTGGCTGCAGGCTGCTATCATTGGGGCATCTTTGTGACATGGCCAGAAAACCTCTACTTGCCCTACATGCTGGGTACTCCAGTTAGTAAAGGCCCAGGGAGGGGAAATCAGAACAGTTAAGCTTTTTATTCAATGTAAGTTTTAATCTTGAAGTTCGGCAATTTGGGAGATACAGTCATTTATTTTTGAGCTCATGGAAAGAAGGGGTTGATAGCAAGAGCTTCCCCTAGTTAGCAGGCAGGCTCCCTACACAGCTGTGCTGGCCTGTTTCAGTTAGGATCCTTTAGGACTGATGTCACTCCTGGTATGCCAGTCCTACATCGCTCATGAGCCAGTACTGCCAATCAAGCCCAAGTTCAACCACATGGTATGGTCGTTATGATGTAGACAGAAAATGACATGAACTTGTCTCATTCTGGTGAAAACACAAAGTTTGAAGCCAGCTCTCTAGAAGAAGAAAGTTAGTAAAAATGACAAGACTGTAAAACTTAAGACACATTTTCCTGTGATTATCTCAACTCCTGATGAGTCAAGGAATGTTCCCACTCAAAAACAAAGAAAAGAAAGAAAGGCTATACTTTTTACACTATGGAGAGGTCACTTTTGAGTCACCTGGCTCATGAGAACACAAGACCCAGTAGAACATGCATAATGAAGGAAGGGTAAATGGAACTTAAATAATTAGGTGTGAGAAATTTAGACCTGGAAACTGAAATGGACAAATTTAAACCAGAGCTGTTACTTGACCAGAGAAACCAGACTCGACATTTGAAGTTAGAAAACACCAAATACATGGAGAATTAGAGAACTGTGTGATGGTCTCGGTAAATTCTTTCTTCTCTTAATTTAGTTCACAAACAGTTATGGTGCCTATGTATAGGAGGCATTCTACTAGGTGTTGCTGAAAATGCAGAAATTCATAGGAAACTGTATTTTTTTCCTGAAAAAGTTTTAACTTATAGTTTGATTAAGTCACAATAAAGGGGAGAACCAAAACACAAGATTGCATCTCATCCAAACATAAACCCTGTGCAAAGTACAAAAAGATAACTGGGTAAAAAAAATTAACATAGCCCTGGCTGGTGTGGCTCAGTGGATTGAGTACCGACCGGCCTGCAAACCAGAGGGTCATGGGTTCGATTCCCAGTCAAGGCAAAAGCCTGGGTTGCGTGGGGAGAGGCAACCATACATTGATGTTTCCTTCTCTTAAAAAAAAAGAAAAGAAAAAAATGAGTACAAAGTACAGACGTTAACCACAATTCACTGATTAAAATTACACAAATCAAATCTCTTTAATGTAGTTATAAGGATATAAGAATGAACTTTGTGCTACTAAGTTTGAGTAACAGCTTACCCCATGATATGCTAGAGAACTATTTTCTTGTTTATTAACCTATTGATAAAAATGAATTAACGTGTATTAACACCCATTGAAATGCACAAATGCATTCATATATTCATTCTCTCACTTTCTCTGAAAAGTCTTCAATATCCATGTAGTCTTTCAAGGAAAAAAAAATTCCTGGTGTAACAGGATTCTTTTGTAGTTCACTAGTGACCACTATTGGACATACTTCTCTCAACTTATATAAAGCAATAGCACTGGCTCACATGAAAATATTAACGGAGGCCAGATAATGGTCCTGAACAGACTGAAACACTAAAAACAGGAGCCTGAGAAAACAAAAATGCAGCTGACCATGTCTAGACAAGAAACTGCACAAAAGCATGAAGAAAATAATGTTAAAAGAAATGCCTCACTCTGTTTTGCAGATTTATGGAAAAGGATCCTGAAGTTTGATTTAAAGACAATCTAGGCATGATAATAAACACAAGATGCAGAATGAACACTTGGAGAAAGGTGCTGTGCGTACACACACGTGCATACACACATGCACACATGCAAACATTCACTCTCATTGGGGTAGGCCACAGTCTGCTGTAAATAAGGGATTTAACATTCATTCCACAGGCTAATGGTGCTTTTCTCCATCCAAGACAGATCCACTTAGATAATAGTGGAGGAGATTGCCAGAGTGACTGAAGGGAATGGGCTATTGTGTTTGACTAGTTTCCATGTATAAATTAGTGCAGAGAAGAAAAAGAAATTCAACAGAAAAACACATGTACTTTATTATAATTCCAAGTGTTACTCTTGCAACTTCCACAATAGCAGGAGAAAGAGCTTAAAACCACTTAAAAGAAACACAAAGCAAATGCAAATTTGATGAAATGCCTTTCTGACAAGAAGTGATTTGACTTTAAATTTGGATGGACACATATGTCAATGGCTGGTCATGGTTTCTGCAACATTCCTTTTGAGCTAAACAATTGGGACAAAAAAGGGAGAATGTAAAAGGGAAGCGGGTGGGAAGATGTGGAAAGTGGGGTTATGCGGCTTGATTTGACCTGAATATCAGGGTGAAAAGCTCTTGATCAGTACTACTGTCCTAGGTGTCCAAAATAAAAATAAAGCCTCTGATGTGAGCTTTGCATAAAAATACGGGTGGTAGCTTAAAACAGATACAAAGGGCCAGGGGACCACATTTTTCTCAGGAATAATGCTCCAAATAAAAAGGACTTCAGTGAAGAACACCAGATATTTGTACACACTCACAGAACAAGTCAGATACAGATGATTCAGCCGTCAGTGACATGAAGGTTGTTTTGAAGTTGCAACTGGCTTGCCACTAAACAAACAGGATGTTTTCCAATTAAATTAAAGAGATCTTTCAAAATTGCTTAAATTGATTATAGAAGTAAACAGACTTTTATAATCTGTAAAAGAATTAGAGAAATAACAAGCCAACCAGTTCAATTTCTCTATCTAGACTGAAAGTTCAGGGTGGGAGAAGAGAGAGAGAAGCACTGATACAAGAGATTAACATCAGCTAGTTGCCTGTTGTAGGCTCCCAGACCAGGGATCGAACCCACAACCTAGGTATGCTCCCTGACCAGAAATTGAAGCCACAGCCTTTCGGTGTATGGGACACTCCAACCAACTGAGCCATCCTGGCCAAGTCACATTCTAGTTCTAAGTCAACTACTGAACAGACTAAAGGTCACTTTCTCTTAGGCCAGTAATTTAATTCTGGCTACAAAGCTAAAGTGGCAGTTAATGAGCAAGTGAGGCAATTACCTATAATATGTGCATATCTTTAAGGGCCAAGATGATGTAAAAAGCCTAAATATCTCACACTCCACATAGTTCTATCATTGCTAAATATTTTATAATCACAGTGCAAAGCAGACAAGTTATTTTCTCTTCATTATGTGTTTGATTTGGGGCTCACAAATAAGCTTAGTATTTCCTTATCTGTAAAATGGGTTTAAAAATGTTTTATTTGCAAGGGTACTGTGTGGATGATTTATAATGCTTTTCAAACAACTGGCCTTGTGTTTGGTCCTTCTGGACACCCGGCACATGGCAGGTATTATCGGTGCTGTTATCACTCTGCCCAGGACTGGTATCTTGGCACTCACCAATCTGTTCTCTTACTTTTCTAACATAACACAACTCTCAGAATCCCTGTTCATCTAAATGCAGGTGTGAATCAAACCTGGGTTTGATTTCCTTTTATCCTCAATACGATTATTGTAATTTAAACAAAATATGGTTTATGTTTTAAATCTGAAATGTCTCATTATGTGCTCAAATACACATATGAAGAGTCAACATATCAAAGAGGGACGTGATGCATTTACCAAATGGGCAACAACACAACCTGTTCCCGAGTGGGAAAGTTTTTCCAAAGTAAAATGAGATCATACTTCATATGGAAGATACCAAACGAGTAATGTGCACTGGTAATTAGCTTTATGATACAATTAGATGGGAAAATAACACACAGTTTTTTTAAATCATAAAGAAAAAAAGACGAGGCAACCTAATGATCTGTATATAAGTAACACACCCCATATGGAAAAAATGAGGCAACTTTCACAAATTGCTTGCTTCAGTAGTCATAAAGCACACCTAAACATTCTACATTTTATATTCCTCTGAGCAACTAAAACTCACAGCCCATTCATGCCTAAAATTCAGTTCACCTTTAAATTTTCAAGAAAACTTAAAAATACATTTCTATATTTACAGCATTTGCAATGTAGCATTATGATTTCTTGGCTACAATGGTGAAAATAAGGGGAAATGTATAAAATAGTTAATCACTGTCTGATTACTCTATCTGATGAATCTTCCTGGAGTTTTTCAATTTGTACCAAATGGCTTACTTCCCTTCTTCATAATTACAGTGCAGATCAAATTTGCCAGAGTGTAATCAGAACAAAACATTCCTTCACTATCGATGAATCAATGCAACCTATACATCTGTTGCATTTTTACCTTGTCCCCTCCTTGCCTTGTTGCCTTCCGAGGAAGTGCTGGCATGCCACAGATGCAGCAGGGAGAGCTACAATCACGCTTGTTTGGAATCAGTGTGTGCAAGTTTTGGAATCAAACCTTCAGATGAGGTTTACTAAGCTGCCTGCCCAGAACACTCTGGTTTAAAAAATGTGCATTGCTATTAATATTTTGAGTGTAGACTTTTTTGGACAGTAAATGTTCATTTTCTGCCCATAAAACCAAGTATGAGTGAGTCACAATGGAACATTTACTTTGAGTCAAAAATGCAGTGTGTGCTGATGTTCAAGAGCAGAGCATCTTATCACTGTGACTATGGAAAGCAGCCATACAGAAAGTCAGCATTTTCTTCTTCTTCAAAAGCAGATCTGAGATCAAAGACCATAATCCTCAATTCATAAATACCAGCATTAACTTGTATCCATAGATGACTTGCAGTAATTATGAGCTATAATCCGGGTTGGCTGCAAAGAGGCTCTCATTCCCTCTTTTACCTGGTTCCGTAGCACATGTTCACAGAGGGAGAATTCTTAAAAGGCGGTGGGGAAAAGCCCCTCACAGCCCATCCTTCAAAAAATTCCAGGAATCACAGTGGGTGAGTTTGATTTGAGGACGCCTGTCACCCAAATGCCAAGCATACACACCACAGTTTATACCGTCCCCAGCTCAGAAACTCTGCAGTCTGTCCCAAAGTTCATGTCTCGATATTATTATAGACCTCTAACTAATCCAACAAAGTCTGGCAGACTTCATTTTGCTTGGGAAGTTGGGATTAAAGTTCTGAAAGAATTTTTTTAATCATGTAGGCTATTTTACCTGGAGTTTGAAGATAAAGATATACCCCACACACATACACAGCACCCCAACAGCACCCAGACTAAATGGCAATAGCAATGTATAGAAAGGAAAAGGCATTTACCAGGAGCAGGAAAGCCAGAAAGAGGAGCGGTGTGCCAGGAGTTGCCCGACGGCAGCATTCCATGCTTGGATCCTTGCCGGAATCCGAATCGGACACTGAATAAACTGCTAAGTGCTCCTCTGCCTGCTGTCACTTCCAGTCCTGGTGCTAACACTCCAGCCCTGCCTATCAGCTTCCATCAGCCCCGCTCACATTTCCTGACTAGGGGTGGGTGGGTAGGTGGATGGGTGGGGGGTAAGCTGAATGGAATCTCTCTCCGAGCAGGCAGCCAGCCAATCAGGCTCCTGCTAATCAGACATGCTGAATAACAAAGCCAGGGGGACAGGGAAAGTGTAACAGTGCGAGGAAAAAAAAAGGGGGGGGGGGACGAAAAAGAAAGGAGACCAGAGCACGCAGCAGAGCGAGAAGAGAAATGCAAAAGATGCAGAATTGCACAAGATGAAACCAAGCCCTGTGCTATTAACTAACCTGGTTAGTTCTTTGTGAGATTCTTCTCTTTGCCATTTACGTGTGCTGATGCCTGTTGCTTTGTAAAGTACAGTAGCTCCCTGTGACTCTGTATTGTTCCATTCAGGAGAGAAACTTAATCCCTGTCAATATATAACATATGCCATAAAGGGAAAGAATCACAGACAAAACCTGACTTAATGTGCCCTTTAAATGTGTTCTGTACAACTGCTTTATTCCTCTTCCATAAAGTTGCTCTTTATTTTCCCCCTTGACTTGGAAAAGAGAGACTATATAAATTTTTGAAAGTTACTCACTAAAACCTGAATAGTGGCATAAGTTACTTAGTATATTAACGGCTTGATCTGTAAGAAAGGGAAGTTGATTCTTTCTAAAATGACAATTTAAAACATCCAAGGTTTACTAAGGCTAAATGCACAATTAGACATTTAGATCCACTAGTTTTAAAAGAAGCTCTTAACAAAGGCTCGGGATGAGTGGCACTGAAAATTGGGGTTGGGGAACAGCCTGGTTTTGACATACTGCCAACTCTCAAGTATCTGCTTTAGCGAGAGGAGAGGGAAAAAAGGGTGAATTAAATCCTCAGTTAATCCCCAAACCTTTTAACTGACAGTTTCAGCCTCCTTCTTCATGTCCTTTATCAGAGCTGCTACACTGCAGCAGAAGAGGCTGAAGTGAGTTTTACCTCCGTGTTCCTTCCCCTACTGCCAGAGGGCTGGATGCGAAGATGACCCTCCAGGTCCCGCCCAGCCCTGGAGGAAGTGCTAATGAGCAGTGAAAGGATGACAAGGCCTGACCAAGAGAAGGTCAGGAAGCTTCTGAGTCAGGTTAACCCACCAGCAAGCAAAAATTTCACTCTACCAGAGGAGGATTTAATTCCAGTATTAGAAAAGTGTCAAGCGTCCAGCAAAGATGTCTTTCTCCTTATCTGCTAAGGAAATCACTGAGTTTTTGAAAGAATGAAATAGCAAACATGGTCTTACATTTCCATAGGTGTGCCACCAGGAAGTTTTTCCTCTATAGCCCAGAAACAGATATAGTTGAGGTAGAAGACACTTAGAATTAATGTTCTTTCCTTTCATTAAAAAATACCAACAAGGGGCATGAAACATACAAATATGGAAAACCTGACGAAGCCATAAAGGCATGTGAATACAGGCAGGTCTGCCTATATACGTATCTGCAGCGCTCCTTTTCAAAAAGGTGAAGAAAAGCAGGTTGTTCAACTTCAGGTTACTTTCTTCATATGGCGTAGCAATTAAAGACAGAAGAGCTTTAAAATTCCCATTTTAAATCTGTGAGGAAAGTCAAGAGCAAACAAGGATCCAGCTTTTGCTTGCCTAGAAAAGTAGATAGTACAAATCCAGAACAGAAGGCCCGTTCTTAAAGCATGCATTTCTCTTTCACAGAGATTCTTTTAGTAAACCTCTCCAAAACTACCTAATGCTCCTAAGCTAAAGAGTGTTCATGATTATCTGTGAAAATACTTAACTGGTGTTATCTGAAATCTTTACCATGTTAAAAAATGATTTGATTGAAATAAACGCTCATTGACGTGATATATCTCCCTTTTACGCATTAGAGCTTTCTGCTACAGGCTTTTTTCCTTTTATCAGAGTCATTAACTAAAGAGTTCCAACTAGTTCTGTAAAGACATGGACTATTTAATCTAACACCACTTTCTCCTTCCACACACACGGATTTCATTCGTTAGGTAGGTCGAAAAGGAAGAACAGATGCTGGAGAAGCAACACGGTAAAAATGGTGATGACACAATATCGTTTGCCGAAGACTAGGAAAAAAAGATTGGTAAGAGGATAACTGGTAGCCACTTGTATGGTAGTCTAGGTTCCTTCCTGCTGTGGAAACAAATGCTGTCTAGGTATGCTGAGTCAGAGACTTCTGCCTTGGAGCTTTGAGCACACGTCAATGTACAGCAACTGGTACATTATTGTTAAGTTAAGCTCTAAGTCATTTGTTGAATGCCTGGAGGATGCCCACTGCAGTGTCTCATGCTTCTGGTCCCTATGCTGGTAGCATTTCCTTTCTTGCTGGGGATGCCCCGAGGACCGAGGAAAGGCAGCGGTGCAGTCAAGCATTACACTCTGCAGGGCAGACCCACACTTACAGTAACTTCAGAAATAGAACAGCAAGGTCAAGTGGGGTTAGGGTGATCAAGGTAAAATTTTTGGGGATGAGCTAATTTTGACAACTAGCAAAGTTTATATGACATAGCATTAAAGTTTACAAAATAGTACATCCACAATCTCATTTGACCTTGTGACTACTCTGTGAAGCTGGTTAAGTAGCTCACCCCATTTTAGCTATGTGAAAACGGAGACTCAGAGAAATGCAGTGATTTGCCTCAGGCACCACTGCCTAGAATTGGCTTTTGAACAAGGTCTTCTGACTTTGACTCACTCTCATCTCATATATACACACATACACACATATATTTCTATGTATATATACATGTGCATACACACACACATTCAGATGTTGGTAGTGATGTCATAGTGGTTAAGGGGGAAGTTTATAATGAAGCAAAGGAGCAGGAAGCAGGCTACCCAGGTTTTACTACGCGTACAGGTTACCTGACAGTGGAAAGTACTTTATATTAGCATATGGCTCCTCTGTCTCCTACTTTCATCATTTCTAAAACCTTTATCAGTGCCAAGGACAAATAACATCAACCTCTAGGTAATCTAGATCCACACTAACAGCACCCTAGGAAAGGCCTCTTATGGCATCTGAGCAGGGCGTTGGCCGGGTTCCTTTTTTCCTCTTCAGGTATCTAAATTAAAGCTGTCTGCCAGTGTCTGAGCAGCAGCAGCAGCAGCAGCCCCGGCTGCTGTAATACTGGTTACCGGCTCCCTGCACAATATATTAGGTGAAATAAAAGCAGAAGCAAGAGTGTCAGGGCTGTCTGAAGCATCATTCCAAATGGTATGGATTTAACAATACTTAATTTAAAAAACACCAGCTTGGACAGGAGCAAGCTGTTAACATTCAGTGTACTTTATGGCAGGAAAGAGTGAGCTAAACTCTTGGAATTTCTCTCCCTGGGGAGAGTAGGTTACAGTGTTCACGATGGAGCCACCTGTCTCTTCCTGAGGTTGGACATTCTTGCGTGGCCCTCCAGTTGAACTGGGGTCTAAAGGGCAGATGGTCTCCTGAAAATAACTCAGGGGTGGGGGGTGTTGACTAGCTCTGGGTAGGGCCTCATCTCCCCTCCTGAAAGAGGCGGTTATGGCGGTGCCTGGGCCTTACTATCCTCACCGGCATATGTGGAAGTTGCGTGATTTCCCTGGCTAATTCTGAAAATTAAAGGGAGGAAAAATGGTGTGAGAATGAATAATATAAAGCTACAGGAAGCCGACTGCTAGACTCAGGGACAGAGCTGGAATTTGAGCAGGTGTCTAGCTCTCTAATTCACTTAATACCCATGTAACATCTCAGTGATTGGAGTGTTTGCTAAAATTTTTAAATCATCTTTCACACCTAACCTAATGTGATGTGAACAGAAACTCTATAGCGTAGAGAGTAATTTTTATCCTCATTTTACTGATGAGGAAACTAGTGCTTTTTTAAATGTGGGTTCAGCAAAGTTACTTATTAGCAGGTGAAAAAATCAGAGCCATATCTAAGGTGGCTTGACTTTTCCCTGTACAACTCTCAGAGAAGTTAATGAAAATAACTACATATACTGAGTCTCTCAATGACTGAGTCTCATATTTACTATTTCTTTTAATTCTTACAACAACCCTACAGAGTGGGTACACTTATTATCCTCATATGGATGTTATTTATGACAAATTTGCCATCAACATTCATACCAACCAGCGCCTTCCTGAAACAGAGAGGTCAGAAACTGGGGAACTACATTTCCCTAGCAGGTAGGGTACTAGACACAAGTTAGATTTGGCCATTCAGAAATACTCCCATAAGATTTGGAAGTTGGAAGTGAGGCAGAGACCACACTTTGCTGTTTGTGATTGTAAAAATAACTGTATAGAGCAGTGTGGTTTGTCAGCAGCCATGCTAGCCAGTCACTACCTTTGTAGGTGTCAAGAGGTAGACTTGGCGAATGCAGTTGACTGGATGGATCAGAGAATGTGGGCATGGTTCTTGCAGTCCTTGCAGTTCCATTCAGCAGGTGACTTCCTGGTCGTGAAAGAGGCAGCAGCTCCTGTGGTGAGCTGTTGCTGTAGAATAGCATGGGAGTCTTCAGAAAGCTCCAATTAGAGACTTTTTCTATTGGCGGTTCCCATTTTCTGTTAGTTAATTAATACCCCATAATAGAACACCTTATGCTTAGATAGCAAGGATAAATTCTATTCTCTGCAACAGAATCCTTGACTGATATATCCTCTTTAACAGAGGTAAAAACTGAGGCCAAGAGATTTAAATAACTTGTCTAAAATCACATACCCAGAGAGGAGAAAGGCCAAGATCTGAACCTAGACCATCTGTGTTCCCAGCTATTATGCTACACTGCCTCTTTGTAGAACAAAGGGCCATGGGAATTTAAAGAAAGGAGAGGTCATTGCCAGTTTGAGGACTCAGTGAGGAGTGCCCAAGGGGAAGAAATAGAAATCGAAAAAGACCTTGACATACAGAGTCTTTTAGGAGATGAAAAGGAGAAAGACTGCAGGTGAGTAGAACAAAGTAAGCAGAGAGAAAGCAGGAACATTTGAGACCTAAGCTTTTACTTACCCTGACCCACACTATGTTAGGCTGTTTAAGGGGCGGGGGAAGCATGTTTTTAACTTCTTTGTCCCACTGTCTCCCTTTCCTTACAAAGTATTTACTACCGCATGTTCCATATGGAAGGAGCACAACAAATTTTAAATTTTGATTTGATTTGATTTTTGTCTAGCTGCTCAAAGCACTAAGAACCTCAACTCGCATTATTTCCTAGTGCCTACAATTTTTAATTCAAGACTTCTCACACTGTGGATACTTCGTTAGAATCTGTGATGCTGGCTGATAGCACAGAGTAATTCTGAAGGCTATTTGGTGTAGCGCAAAGAACCCAGATTTTGGAGCCAGTCAGTTCAAGTCCTAGCTGTTCCACTGATTATCAGAAAAACTTTCAGGGAATACATTACTGGAAGCCTCTGAGCCCAGTCTTTTGCTTGTTTTGTTTTTGTTATAAGCTGTTAAATGATGAGAATAACACTTAACACCAGAGGGCTGGTGTGGGCAGTGTAGCTCAGAGCTTGATACAAAGTAAGAGATCAATAAATCATTACCACGATAGACAGTGGGTATGTGAGTGTGTACTACACTTATCTTTCAACTTCTCTATGTGCTTGAAAATCCTAATAAAACATTGGAAAATTCATTGCCATAATTTAGATGGTAATCGTAGGACTTTTTCTTATCCTAAACAAACTAACAAAAAAACGAACACATAACAGAGCCCTGAATTGCACTGGGAGGGTAGAATTATTCACCAGCCCCAAACCGGAGGTCCATCTCCATTTTTCTACACTGCAGTTGTTATGTCACAGATCTCGGAAATTTCTTATTGAATTACATCCAACAAACACTTATAAAGCACCTACTGTGTGCAAGGCATGATAAGGAGGAAATTCTGGCAACAGATAAACTGCATTTGGTAGACATATTGACATAGAGAGACACCAATTTAAATGTTGAGGTTTGAATTATGGTTGCAATATTCATATATTAAACCCAAATGGAATATATAAATCCAAGGCCCTTGATTCTCAGTTGAGTACTATTTCCATGACATCACCCTCTACAGATAAAATAATTATACCAGAGCCAGACAATAAGGTGAAGGGGTGTTAACAGATTTATAGACAATACAGAGAGAGTGGGATTAAAATGCAAAAGCCAAATTCCTCAGCTTGGCATTCAAGGACCTCCCCGATCTGCCTCCAGTCCCAGGATAATAGAAAGTCATGCTCCAGCCCAATTGAAATACCTGATATTGCCCCAGTACTCCAAGTCCCCCCGCTTCCCTATATCCGTTCATCGTGTCCCTTCTGCCTGCAAGGCCCTGCCTGCCATCTCTGCCTTACTAAAAGTCCATTTTAACCTTCAAAGTGTAGCTCTAATGTCAGTTCTTCCACAAAGTCTTGTACATAGTTGACATTAGATAAATACTTATTAAATTAACATATGAGTTAATGAACATATGCTATGTCTACAGATATGGCAGCAGGGAAAAAAGCAAGAGGAAAAAGCAAGCAAAAGAAAACATGGCCTCTGAAAACTAGGGCAAAATGTGAGTTGAAATTGAAATAAAATTTGAATTTTTAAATAGCACTTAAACCATGGAAAATCAGAGTTCTCCTACTCTAAAACAAAATATATCATTGTAAGCCTGCAATTTTATTCCTGTTATATGCTGGTTGTATTTGCTAACACCAGCTGGATGAATAGTTTCCCTGTTAAGTTAGAAAGATTATCTCATATCACAATTATAAATACTGTCAAAAATATAAAAAACTGTCAAATAATAAAATTCTGAAAAAAACCCTACAACTAAAAATAATTTATAGTATAGTATAGCTTTTGTTTTTTTTTAGGTTCATAAAAGGACATGGAGTTTGTGGGTAAAACTGGATGTTTTATCTTTTCTACTTTAATATGTAATGGGCTTTTCTTTTGAAAAGATTTCATGAAGAAATTTTGAAATTGGTAAGTATGGCAAAATGGAAAATTTATATAGAATAAAAACACAAAAGATTAAATATAAGCCAACAACAACAAAAACATTACCAGTATGCAGGTATCCTGAGGGAGAGACATGAGGTATAATTACAAGAACTAGGTAAAAGAATCCAGAGATTTATTTTTTTACACATACATTTCCTAGAAGTTAAAATCAAATATTGGTTTCACAGCACAGAAACTGGTTGTTATAGAAAGCATAGGGTTCCTAGGATAAAGAAAAGAACCCCTGGTCCTCAGATGTGATTATATGGTCAGAGCCAATCACAAAAGCCTTTGGGGAGCAGCTGGGTGGGATACAAGTCCTTGCCTTGAGGTTTCTTCCATTTAAGTCCAGCAAGCTAAATTTGCTGTGTGTCACCTGAGCATACTTCTAGGCTGAATACCAGTAAAGGCATGTCTGCAGTGTGCAAAGTCCAAGGCAAGTGACTATGATGGTTTTCTCATGGTCTTTGTTAGAGAGTTATACCTGGGTCCAAATAATCACACAGACCTAGCATTTGGTGTCAGTGCTTGATTACAGATCTTTCCTCTGCACCTCCCCATCTCTCTCTGTTTGCTCCCCTCACTTTTCTATCACTTGGACCAAAATAGAAATGGTCTTGTCAGCCTCAAAATGGCCTTGTACATAGAATGCTTACTATAATCATATGCATTTACTTTTGCTCTTAACAGCTTGGTTTTTAAACCTATGCTTGCATTTCAAAAGAAAAAAAAAGTTTTAAAAATATCCTGTGCCAGAAATATTAACTGTCTCCCCAAATCTATCATTCTTTTTTTTTTTTTTTTGCTTTGGTAACATACATACATGGCCACCCAGAAGACAGACATTTTCTAGACTCTCTTGCAGCTATGTGTGATGACCATGTGACAGTTTTCCTTAAGGAGATTTAAGTGATGGTATAGGTGCAATTTCAAGAAATGTTCTTAAAGAAAAGAACATGTCTTGCTTCATTTTTTCCTCCTTTCTGTGACTAGAAACAATATCGTGACTAGAAACGATATCGTGACTAGAACGATATCATGACTAGAACGATAATGTGAAGTCTTAAAAACTATAGTGATATAATTTGCTTACCAAATTAAAGACAAAATGATGCACACAAAATTCTTATCAACAATAATATATTTGGATATATATTGAAATCTGATATATAATAAAATTAGATACTGATGTTTATCTGTATAGTCATATGTTATGTTTCTTAGATTTATATTGCTTATTCTTTAATTATTCAGATTTCTTGGATTCACAATATTCTCTTTAAAGATGAGGTGTGAAAAAATAATCAAGAGTTGCTTTAAAAGTTATACTTGTTAAAAATTTGATTGAACATATGTATTTACTTTTTCTTACAAAATGACAGTGTTTTGATGTTTTTAAATGGTCAGTGTTACCACAGGCCAGTATAATATTTTTATGAACAACCAATAAAAGTAATCTGTGGTGCCATTTGCTTAAGGATTCTATAGCTATTTCCCCTTCTGTTGGCGGGGTGATTTCTGTTGCAACGTGAGTTTTGCTCATCACAGACAGAGGCGGCATACACTGAGTGTGTTATGGTAAAATAGGTCATTGGGTGGACTTCAAGGTGTTAGTTGGAGGCTGCTTGTGCGTGACCCAGTGTAGTCTTTTCATGGGTCTGTTCAAGGAAGAACTCACTTGTGTAAAGAATGAAGTCCATGAAAAGAAGTTGGGGGTAGCGATAGTACCCCAGTGTAAAAACCTGCCTGTACACCTAGTAAAATTTGGAAATTGAATTCACTCTGCTTCAAATTTCACTTTTCCCCCTATTAAATCAGAGTACGACACAGGCATCACAAAATCTGCCATAAATAATTCTTCAAAACCGTCTGCTTCACTTTGAGTGCCCTGGACTCTGTCCAGACATAAAACCTGGATCTACTTTTACTGCTAAAGAGGATAGTCCCCCCATGGTTAGGGCTGAAGAAGCTGAAATGGAAAAGGAGCCTGCTGTTCAAGCAGTAGCTCTGCATGTGGCATCTTACACAGCAAACAAACAGGGGGTTCACGGTGGAGCTAGGCAAGTCCTTGAAAATCTTGACAAGATTTATAAATAAGATACGGTATTTATTTATTATTTAAAAAACTTTCCATTGTTCTTTCCTTGGTAATGTAATATGATATACACTTTTGCCAAGAATAGGGTGTGGCTGCTCCACAGCTTAGCCCCTCATGAAATGTCATGCTTGAGACTTGAGTCAGAACATCAAAACAATGCAATTCTGGAAGGTGAGTGCCAACAGTTTTTCCACTTCTGCTAGATTCAGCGCCACTCAAGATGGGAGTATTAGTAGGTTTTGTCATTACTATACCTAGCCATGACACTGAAAATATTTTCAGTAAATCCTGAATTTTGAACTTGCTTGCTCCCTCATTCTGAGTGTATCTTCCTTCCCACGCAGCCTTCCTCCCACGTTCCTTCTATCCTTCTTTCCCCTCCCCACGTCTAGAAAACTCCAGTATCTAGAATAATGTTTGTTAGGTATTCAAGAACTATTTATTGAATGAATGAATAAAATAACTAGTGAGATAGGGTGCGGAGTGCAACAGGACCTCAAATCAAAAGATCTACATCCGTACCAAGAAACTAGGATCCAGAGCGGTAGATCAAATATGCCTAATAAAACACCCGTAAAGTCTGACCATGAAATATACATTGTTTATGATGTATTATTTACTGGACAACATAATTTGTAATATAAAAAACAAGCATTTTGTATTTCACTATAATATAAACTGCTTGAGAGCAGATACTAGGTTCTCAAATTATATTTGTCGAATGTCTAAATAATGGAAAACCCATGCCTACAGAAGTATTTTCTCAAGCAGATGTATGGGTCATACGTGTAAAGGTTCCACAAGTCAGTTATTATGGCAACTTCTAAAAAATAGCTAAGATACCACATTCTCCCCTTTTAAATACTTGAAATAATATTTCTAGTACTTTCTACACTACTAAAAAATCTTTAACCCTGTGTTATTTCTTAAAACATGAAAGTTCTGTTTGTTTAACATGTATCTGCTCATAGTAGTAAATGCTGTTTTTTAAAATATTGCTGATAAGGAAACAAACACACACTCTGAACTCCTCCCAATGTGCATGGGAATATTTTTGTCATCAAATCAAAAGGCTGAACTAGATTTGCTAAAGTTTCTTCTGGCTCTAAAATTTTATGACTCTGGCTTAAAAATAATCTATCCATGGGGAAGCAGTGTCTTTGTAACTCAGAATTTTCATTGTCATTGGACAGAGACTTCTCACTGACTCAGCATATTCTGGCTTGAATGTTGTTCACAGTGTATTAAGCCTGGATAAAGTTTTTTTCTTTTAATGACATTGTGGAAATCTTGTGAGATAAGCCATGAAAAGCCTATCATGAAACATAGCTGAGTTTGGTGGGACATAGCTGACATAGCTGGGATTGGTGCCCCAGTGAGGGCAGACACCAAGTGTCATGGAAGGTCAGGGAAAACTTGATAAAGTGCTGAGATCAAACATTCACCATTTTGTGAAATGGTCATAGCATTATTTCCAACTGTGGGTAGTCATCCACTAACAGCTCAGGAGGTCAATTTAGTGTATAACAACCAACACTAAAAACAAAAGGAAAAAAAAATAATTCACAGTAGAAGAGAAAATATTGAGTGTATCCCATATAGTAAGGGCAAATATTGTTTGACAAAAGTTTTATTTCAAGAGTAAGTGAGTGTGTGTGTTTCATAGTTGCATATGCATAGTTGTTCACCATAAACAATGTATTTCTTCCTGTGGGACACATTAAACAAAGGTTGAAAACTATGGGTTTAAATGCAAACAGCCTTTCAAAATCCATATAAATCTATAATTATTTCTATGAAATCCTGAAGCTCTCGTGGGCATCCTATATGACTGAAGAAAAGAGGTAGGGTGTGAATGGGAAGTTTTCTTTCTTTAAAGGAAAGCAGCACCAAAGTCACCCAGTGATTTTGATCATCAGAAGCCAAGGTCATGAGTCCAACATCTTCCATCTAATGGATCTGATTGGAGACACAGGCACATACCTTGTTCTGTCCCTGATGGGGAGTAGACGTCAGCCACACCTAAATACGATCGTGCCTGAGCTAAGACAGAGTAAGAGCCAGCCAAGGGATTTACCAAAAAAATATTGAAGCATAATATGCACACAGAAAAGTGCAACTAGTAATTCTTTTCCTGTTCTGAGAGGACTGTAGCTTTCTCTAACTCCTCTTCCTTCTTCGGCATCCTGTCTAAAAGATTTCTGTCTTTGTCCTGTATTAATTTCTGTCTAAGGGGTGTCTCAGAAGCCACAGTGGCTTCTGGGGGACAGAGAGGGGTATTCTAGAAGTGAAAACACCTTATATAAAAGTCTCTATTTTCTTCTTGAATCATGTCTATAAACCTTTTTTCCTCCTGTAATTTGATTTTACTTAAAGTGATGAGTCAGTATTTCCATCACCTTTTATTTATCAAAACATTTTTTGGTGTTCTTAAAAGTAAAATCTCAAAGTTAGTTCAATAACTGGACAATTCACAGCACTTTAACATAAGTAATTATGTGCATAAAATGCACAGAAAAAATAAATTTTTCATAAGGACATGGGGTTTAAAGATTTCAAAGTCTGATAAATGAGAGATGAGATAGTTTCTTTTAAAACACACACAAATATATTATGTGTGCTGAGGGCTGGCATATGTCAGGAACTGTCCTAAATGCTATAGGAAAGTATGAGACAGGCAGATAAGATCTCTGATTTTGTGGTGCTTTTCTCTAGTCAGGGAGGAAGGTATGAAGAAAAATCAAATGGATAAATAAACAGGGTAATTTAAGATAGTAGTAAGTATTCTGACAAAAACAGGAGTGACCTCATGGTGTAGCTGGGGTACAAACTGCGATTGGGGTAATTACTGAAGGGTGATCTTTGAACCAATATCTCAAAAAACAAGAAGAAAAGAGCTAGAGTTTCCAGGGAGATTAAAGCAAGTAGGTGTTGTCTGTGTCTGTGAGTTCTTTTTCCCTTTGCTTAATCCCTTCACCTACTTCACCCAGCTCTCCTCCACTCCCGAACTTCCCCCCACAGCTGTCAGTCTGTTCTCTGTATCTGTGAGTCTGTTTCTATTTCATTTGTTTATTTTGTTCATTAGATTCCATGTGTAAGTAAAATCATATGGTATTTGTCTTTCTCTGACTGGCTTATTTCACTTAGCATAATGCTCTCCAGGTCCATCCATGCTGCCGCCAAAAGTAAGATTATAGAGGGAAAGGAGAGTGCAGGCAGGTTGAAGAGAGTAAAGGGAGGGTAAGTGGTGATGGAAAGAACTTACTGTGGTATGGGCTGTAAATAATGACCCTAGAGTTCTGAAAATGGCATGTGTAAATGGTGCAGCTTGCAACTTTGAGATACCATGTATCCCCAAAGGAAAATCTGGCAGATCAAGCATTCAAGGACACCAGAGATAAAATCAGGTGGGCTAAGCATTCAAGAGTACCTGTGATAAAATTTGATAGACCAAGCATTCAACAGCACCAGTGATACCATTTGCAGCATCTTGTTAACTCAGGATTTCCAATATGGCAGAAAAAGGGTAGAATAGTGGGTTACAAAGTCTTGTCAAGCACTAAGGCCAATTGGTGAGCCTTTGCTATAGTCTAAGGAATAATTATAGGCTCAATAATCTCAGAAGACTATGAAAAACTTGAAGACTATTCAGAGAAAGTCAACAAAGATGATTAAGAATTGAATAATGTGGCCTCTGAGAAAAGGTATAGCCAAACTAGAATTACTTAGCTGGAATTATTTATCTTGGTGAGGACACATCCAAGGTGTGGCTTAATATAGCCTTCAAGAATATGAAAGTTAATGGTGACTAAGTATTCTTTATGACCTCCATGAAGAGAATAAGTTGAAATGGGAGGGCTTTTAGTTAGAGATAAGAATTTTTGGTGTATAAAATATGTAAAACAATGTAAGTTACCTAGTAAGCATTTTGTGTCTCCTTCTTTAAACTTTACAATAGGGGCTACTAACTTAAGGTCTTTGAACCCCTTCCACATGGATGGATTTGGTAATCCTTGCCAAGTTCAATGTAAAATTTTGTGGGTATATGTATACACATGTAATTTTTTTTTCTGGAAAGATGACTGGCAGCTTTTATTAGATTGGGTCCATGCCTAAAAATGTTTTAAAATCACTGCTTTTAAGAAACCAATTGTATTCTCATCTGTTTGGGTCAGTTGAAGAACACTTTGGTTTGAAGAAGAAGAATTAACTAGAAGCCCTTTTTAGTTTGCCTAGCATCTTACACGTTACTTAGGAGACTTTGAGACCTGCATACATGGCTGCTGTAAAGATTTAAAAATATATATATATATATATGAAGTTTAATGTTTGGTTATTTAAAAATTACTTCTAAGTGAAGAATGCATTTATGAATACATACACACACATACACTCTTGTCATAAAACCAGAGGGTAAGTGGTACTCCTTGGGAATAGTACCAGTTGAAAAAAATGTTTGCAGCATATGAGCAAATGGGAGAAAGGTATTCTGTGGAATATTTAAAACATATGGTTTTTGTTTGTATTTCTTCCAAATATTTGAGAAAAGTGAACAACTTGTACCTGTATACAATCGTGACTATGAATGCACTATTCTTTTTTAACAAAAAATGTATTTATAAGCAAGCAGTAAAACACTGAAAGAAATCATAATGTTAATAAGTAGAGGGCTATCAGGTTCCATATTAAATTTCTCTTACCCAAAGCTTACTTTGCAAAGAACATTTTAACTTGATGTATTAAACAGTTTTCAATATAGTATAGATTTCAGAGATCCACAGGAAGTGATGTAATAAAAATCCTAATCAATTGGCATATAGATAATATCCACACATATTCACCCCCTATGAATTGTGCAAACAGAAAAAATCATAGCATTAGTGAAACAGGTGAAACCAAAAATTCTTCTTTGTTCTTACCTCCATGGTTGAATCAGTAATAAAAGGTAAAAAGTTCACGAAGCCTAAAAATTCATGTGGGTTTTTTTAGTAAATGTGGTTGATTTTGCATAAATTTGCAAACATTTTTTCTTATTTGCTCATCAGTAATCACTTTATTTTTGTATACAATAATTCTTTTATAAAACACAATAGAATCTTAAATTCTCATTAGTTCTGGTTCCATTATAATGAAGGAAGGAGAATAGACAAACTAGTAGTAAAACAGAACCAGAAATAATGAGAAGTAAAATGAAATTACAGCTGTGTTCCCTGGTTTCTTGGTCTGTGGCACAAAATGCCAGCCTTAGTTGACAGACTAATAACTGAGGGGTAGGTGCATGCTCTTGCAACATATCTGAGACATTAGCATGAAATCTTTGGTCTCTATTCTTTTCAGATTTAAAAAGTTGCATGCAATGAAAGAATGATTTCAGGTACTGAAAACTGATAACATGTGGAGCTGAAAATTTTAAGGTTTTTATTTCTGGGGTGGCTAGATAAACAAATTTATTTACACGAAAGCTGTTTCAGTCACACAAATTCTAAGCTAGTACATACCTAAGTAGCAAAAGCTTTTCTGAAATTTGCTCAAATCATGGTTTCAGTAACATAATTCCTCTTTTTTACTCATTCACATCACCATCTCATAGGTACACAGCATTACTGAGGCTGTAAAGCTGTACTTCATTTTACAGGTGTAAAATCAAGTGGAAATTACAGACATAAAATCAACTCTGAACTGATGGTGAACTGGGTTAAAAAATATATACAGAGTACACAAAAGTAGATTTACAGTTGTGAATACCCAAAACACAGAGTTTATTCTTGTATTATTCTTTATTATTATATTTTTTCTATATGAATAACTATAAACCTACTTTTGCCCCACCCTCTGTGTGTGTGTGTGTATACACACCTATATATGAAAACACAGACAGTATGTATACTTATATATGTTTTTCTCTTCTCTCTTCTCTCTCTCTCTCTTTACACACACACACACGCCCACACACACACACACACACAACACAGCAGGTTATTATATGGGGTTCTTTTACCATAAAAATCAATGCACAGTGTGATCTTCATATTGAGATATGCATATGCATGAAGGTACTCAAAGCCTTTCCAAGGAACATGCAAACATGATTGTTTTAAGGGGAGAATATTATCAACCATATTTACTTTTTTCTAAAACTGAACTGTGGAAAATGCCCATGCATTTGTGGTGTTTTGATGGTCTCTTACCCCAGTTCTCCTTTCTAAAGCATGTTCTTTAACTTTTCAAAAGCACTAAAAACTTACATGGTATATAACCCTATGGCATAAAACTAGAGGACCAAACAAAAGAATGATTCAAAATATGGGTTTCAGTGAAGCTTCCTTTGATTAAGCCACCATAAAACCTTTACTAGCATTGCTATTTTCCCCATTTTATGTTATTTTCTGCAAAGACAAAGAGTGGCTTTAGAAATGGATATTTTGGTCTATGTAAAGCTGTTCTGAATCTAGATGTACTGAGAGTGGGCAATGGGAGTGACGACAGTTTGCATTAAGTCATTATTGCCTCCTCCATCCTCCAGCTATTGGCGAAGACTGAATCAGTTCCTAGGGCAGATAGCAAGAGCAACACAAATAGAGTTCAGTAAGAAATATTAAAGGGCATCAACTTATTTTATCCAGTTCATGGAAAGTTCTTTATGGTATGTATGTGTACATGTATCTATGTATATATGAATGTATAAATAAATGAATATATGTTTTATTATGTCTTTTAGAATTAAAAAGTGATACAGTTTAGATGTTGTAGAGTATATCCCCATTTCCATTAAAAAATGAAGTCAGGTCTTTTCTGACTTATTTTACTGGCTAAATTATATGCCAAATATTTTTTCTGTTGATTGAGTTCACAATCTGCAGCTATAAAATGTTCTGTTTTTGTGGTTTTTTAAACTTCACATTTATTGAGATTTAACTTATATACACTTTAGGTATACAATTCTAAGCGTTTTGACAAATATATACAGTTGTGTTATCACCCTACAAACTGGATTTATAGAATTATTTTCATCATTCCATCAAGTTCCCTTGTTGTCCTTTCATAGTTAATACTCTTCCCACTTTTTATCACTGAATATCCATTGTATGAATGTATCATAATTTGTTTATTCATACACTGGCTGATGGACATTTGGGTTGTTTTCAGTTTTAGATGATGATGAATAAAGCTGTTACAAACATTCCTGTACATAAAATTGCCTGAATATACATTTTCATTTCTCTCATAAGTACCCAGGAATGGGATTGTTATGTTTTATGGTAAATATATCATTACTATAACATTAGCAATTGCCAAACTACTTTCCAAAGTGGCTGTCCCATTTGCATTTTTACAACAACATAAAAGAGTTTATTTCTCAGCATCCATATCAGCACGTGGTATTGTCAGTTTTTAAAATGTTAGTCATTCCAAATACCATATGATCTCACCTTTAACAGGAAGCTAGGCAACAAACCAAACAAGCAAGCAAAATATAACCAAAGACATTGAAATAGAAAACAGGCTTAGAGTATCCAGAGGGTAGAGGGGAGGGAATTTCAGGGGAAAAAGGGAAGGGATTACAGGAACAAATATAAAGGACACATGGACAAAAACTAAGGGGGGTGAAAATGGGAGGGAGGTGGGGAGCACTGGGGGGGGGTGGACTGGGATGGGAGTAAAAGACAGAAAACTGCACTTGAACAACAACTAAAATAAAAAAATTTTAAAAATGTTAGTCATTCTACTGGGTATGAAGTAATATATCATTATAGTTTTCATAGGCATTTTCCTAATGACTAATCATGTTGAATATATTGTCATGTGCCAATTTGCCACTTGTATCTATTCTCTGGTGAAGTGTCTGTTTAGATACTTTGTCCCACTTGTGAGTCATTTATTTTCTTATTACTGAGCTGTGAGGGGTCCTTATATATTTTGGACACAAGACCTTCATCAGATATGCATTTTGCAATTACAAGATTTTGACAAAAGCATATTTAAAACATGGGTTGCTGATGATACCATTTTATCAAAATACATTGTATTGGCAAAGGTATATTAACTTAACTATATTCCAAGTTTCCTAAATTTTCCTGAATAAGTAAAATTTTCCTAAGTTAAATGAGGTACCTCCAAGAGAAAGAGCAACAGGTGTAACAAACAGACATTTGCTACCTTTTGGTGAAGCCGAAACAGAGAAGATAAATGGCTCCCGTGATTGTGTTATGAAACATTTTGCTGGCTAAGCCATTTATATTGTCTGTTTGTTAAGATATATTTGAGTTGTTAGCTGATAAACTATTAAATATAATTTTTGATGGTTAATCACACAGTGATTTTTGGCATATAACTCAGAAGGAGTTCAAAGATTTGAGTTACGCTATTTTAAAACTACCTACCTTAAACCCACAAATTCATTTCTTTTGTGTAATCACCATTTCTTAGCACTTACATGAGTAAATGTGAAATTAGAAATAGGATTTATGAGTAACCCTGTCACATCCTGGCAATAAATGATGTTATCCATGATAGATGGACTACTTGGGGTAAAAAAGCGCCCTATGTTTTATTTAGAGAAATATTTTCAGTAAAGTGTGTTATTTATCAAAATTGTATTATTTGTGTTAATGTTAGTGTATTGGTAGCAACTGAAATAATATCATCACATAGAAAAACTTCTTTTTCAAAACTTAGAAATGCAAGCGTAAAAAATTTAATAAAAATTAAATGAAATTTTATAAACATACCTTTTTGCAAAAATATGATTGTTGGTGACCATACTTTTGGCTCTTTTTTATTTTATAGGAAAAAATCAAATATATTAAGATAACACAATATATTATGTTATCTTAATAATACAATATATTAAGATAACTATACTTATCTTAAATATAATACAACATAAAATATATTAAGATAATACAAGTTGAAAGAAAAAAGAGAATGGAATAAATGCCCAGTATATGTTTGAGTGGATAATTATGAATCTCTAATTGGTGTAGTATAAAGATTCCAGTAGAAACATCTAGAATTGTCATTATTTAGAATTCTCCAGATATTACATACTTTGCAACTATTTTAATTTATGATGACAAATTTTAAATATTAACTTAAAATATGCCTATTATAGACAATTTTTCTAAATTCTCTTAAGGTATTTAAAACATTTTTTTTGAAAGATAGGTCATGACCTTTATAATTTCTTCCCCTTTCTTCCTGGCAGTTGTGACATATGGTTCTGGTCTCATTGTTCTAGTTTGGAAGCTTCTCAGTTTGCAATTACAAGAGCAATAATTTTCCCGGGCCACTGAGTAGATGACTCGCTCCCCCAGTGCCCTGTGTCCTTCCCACATTGGCTGGCAGCAAAGCTTCAGCTCTCCATGCCAGACTTCTTTCTCCAGAGCTCAGTCTTGACATTCTTCCTAAGCAGCTCAACAAAAGCTTCATAATGGAACAAAGCACCCAGAGTGACTCTTAACTGGGCATTCAGAAATTTATAAAAGGATGGATTATTAAGGCTTGGGCTTTGTTTAGTAATTGATTTTTATTCTCTTTTGTGTTCTGGTCAAATTCTGTGTGTGTGTGTGTGTGTGTGTGAGAGAGAGAGAGAGAGAGAGAGAGAGAGAGAGAGAGAGATTTTTTTGTTGGAGTCTTGAAAAGTTTTTATTTCAAAATTTTCAAAGCTATGGACTGAAGCCTATAAACAAAACTGAATTGCTCACATCCCACAAATGCACAACCACGTGTACTCAACACCTGCATTTTTTTATACTTCAAAGTTTGGGTTCTTCTACATTGGAAGAGCTCCTGCCACTGGCCTCCTGCCCCCGGGGCATGCATGTAGAGAAAGGAAGCCAACTCCTTTGGAAGAGAGGTGCGTTGGACTCTTAGGGCAAAGATGCTCTATTTCAAGAAAGAATGAACAGAAAGACATTCAGAAAGGGTCTAGCAAAGCACTTCATGAGGGCACATCTACCCTGTGACTTGTGAAGCACCCCCAAATACACTTAACATTGTAGGACACTTTGTTTTCTATCAGGTGAAACAAACACCTGATTCCCCTATCGATGATCCTCAGAACAACGCCTTTGCTTCTTTTCCCTCCTTGATACTATTTCCCCCCCTTTTAAAATATTGAACTGAGGTCTGCATGGCGTTTCTATCCTCCCTTCCTTCCCACAGGTTTGGCACTCATTTTTCCCATTATTTCAACGAGTAAAGACACCAATCCTACCAGGGCTTCACACTTTCCCCTTTTTACAAAATAAAGAAAAGCCAACCCAAATATGCTGCAACAGTCAGCTTCAAGGATTGTGACTAATTTCTAAGCTCTCTCTGTGCTCTGTAGTAGAATTCTGGCTGTCATTAGACATTTGGCTTTTTTTCTCAGAGACCTTGAGCAAACTTTATTTACAGTGCACACTGACTTCTATTACTACATAATACAGAAAATATTTGCTTCATTATGAAGCCAACTGAATATTTATTTTGATTTTTGTTACTTGTGGTAAACAGAGTTCAAAACACTCTCTACTACCATTGTTCCAAACTAGTCAAAAAACTATGTAAACAATCAGCATAGTGATTGTGTGGCCCAGATCTTGTGATTGTCTCACCTCCTTTTCCAGCAGAAAGAAAAAATTTTTTCTTTTTTTTAAAGTTCATGTCAATTTTAAATTTTAAAGCAACTTTCCCCCCTCAGGACCGTCTTTAGTCCATTCTGGTGATTGCCTTTTATGGGAAGTCATTTCACAATGAAGTCTTTTCAAGGTACTTTTGGAACTAAACCTTTTCTTTGGATAAAGTCCAAAGTAGGTCTAATTCTGCTCTAAGGTAAGCAGTATTGCCCCAAACATCAAGAGTGCTCCTTTTTAGCTGACATGGGTAAGAACATGTGTTGTTAGAAATGTGTGTGTACCCAGATGCATTTTATCTATATTTAGATACATAAAACTGGCTTTGCTTATTACATTTAGTTCCAGAACCAACCTGCCTTGTATACTTAAATATGCTCTAAAAGATTGTCCAGACTTAAAATGGGCCCCCTTGGCCTCCTCTGTGGTGTGGTGTACGCATGTGCATTTTACGAAACCATGTCTGTCCAGGCTGTCTGTGTCTGTATCCTTGCTCTTCAACATTTTGTGATTGATACTTTTTGTAATTTGGTAGACTTTTGATTGTTTTTAAATCTCACCTGCAAACCCCATATCAGTTTATTTTTTTAAAAAAGACAAATCAATCCTGAGTAGCAGAACATCTTTAAATGCTGAAAAAATCATGTATGCCAGCACAAATCCAGATTAATATTTATGTCAACATCCCCACCCCTCACCCCCTTCAACCTCTGGACATATCTTCCCACTGAGAATTTGGGAGTGAGATTTAGTTTCTTCCTAGACGTAAGCCCACATCTCAAGTCTGGAACTTCAATCCTAACAGATCCCTTTGAGTTGCTTTTTTCTTTCTCTACCTTAAAGAGCATTTATAACACATTGGCCTTCCTGCTAGAGTACTCATACAACTGAGCTAATGTGAGTGTTGTATAGTAGGAGAACAAAATTAGGGGCTTTGAGATCACATCTGATATCAAAACCCAGCTCTATCGCTCCCCTGATTGATGGTTATGTGTAAGTTACTAATTTTCCCAAACCAAAGTTTCTTCTACAAAATAAGGAAAATAATACCTATATCATAAAGTAACTAAAAGAATTAAATGTAATAATGTATAAAAGTATTTGACACAGTATTGGGTGCATAGTAAGCATTTTATTATTATTCTTACTTAGTACATTGTTCTGATTGTTTTGATAAAAGTAATTTTTAATGCAGGTTTTGAAAAACATTGGATTTTTCATATAAATGCAAATAATGGTAAATCAAAATGTTTTATTAAAATTCAACTAAAGCAAAAAATATTCAAAATGTCTCCAATCAAGTAGGGCATCTAATACTTCTGATATTTTGTATGGGTCTGAGTTAGTATATTTCTCTGGTATCACACAGTAACCTGTTTGCTAATAGCAAACCTCTTAATTCTTCAGTTTCCTCATCAATAAAATGACATGACAAAACAACTTTGAAACCAAAGAATAAAGCAATACCAACATTACTGTTAACTGTCCATTATGTAAATAATGGATGTTAGTGAACCATTTTAGATATACTGTGATTCAAAGATGTATAACCAAGGACATCTTTTTTATATTTAGAAATGTAGAAGAATGAAGACTTGATCTTACCAAGTCCAACCTTTAACTTATTTTTGCATATTAGAGAACCATGGTCAAAGCACTCATTATTGGTAATTTTAATTGTTTTTCCTGAGGAGAAAAGACAAACCTAATGCTTAATGGTTCTGACCCATTGGCAAACTTTAGAAACAAAGTTTATATGTTTGGGTACCATCGAATTGAGCCAGTGAATAAAGAATGTATTTATCAACTATCAGAACAATCTTATAAGAATTTTAATCTTGAGAATAAACTATTCTCCACCAAGGAAAATAAGTACATACATCTATTTTATTGAAGAATAGCACAGTTTTTAATAACTTGAACTTTGGAACCCAACTGATTGGGTTTTAATCCCAGATTCACAACAGTCTATCTGACCTTAGGCAAATTATCTACCTAAACTCTCTGAATCAGTTTCCTCACTTGTCAGATGAGGTTAATCCTTGTACCTACCCTATTGGATTATAGAGAGAAAATTAATCAGACACATAAAGGAAGTGGAGACGTGCCTGGCACAAAAAAATTACAGGAACAAGTACAAAAGACACATGGACAAAAACTAGGGGGGGCAGAAATGGGAGGGAGGGGTGAGGGCCAGGTGGGTGGGCTGGGATGGGAGTAAAAGACAGAAAACTGTACTTGAACAACAATTAAAAAATAATAATATTAGCAGATGCTAATTATATATGCAATAATGTTGTTGATCATATTTAGTAATATTAGCAGTTGATATTATTAGTCCCTTGGTAAAATTCAGAGTTTTATTTTTAGTTGGTAGGAGGAAAGACATTAAATATTGTATTTTGCATTTGGATGAAAATTTAAGGACATTTGTCTATCCTTATGAATGTATATATCTTTTGGCTGTCACTCCGCAACCTATATCTGTTCTTCATCATAATCTATATCTGTTCTTCTTTTCCCAAATACCTAAAGGAAGTAAGCCATAACCCTGGCCTCAGGGAGTGAATATTCTTTCAATAGAGAAAAGGCATACAAAGGTAAAATTTTGGGAATCTGCTTGAAGGCCAATCCTCAAAGCTTGCATTAAAAAAAGATTTTATTAATTTATGTTTAGAGAGGGAGAGAAGTATGGATGTGATAGAGAAACATTGATCAGTTGCCCTGACTGGGGGATCGAACCCTCAATCCAGGCATGTGCTCTGACCAGCAATTCACCTGGTGACCTTTTGCTTTGCAGGATGATGCCCAACCAACTAAGCCACACCAGCCAAGGCTCAAAGCTTGTTTTTTTATCCATTAAGGCTAAAATTCAAAATGGTGAACATTGGTAGATTTTTACATATACATAATTTTTTTTATTTTGTTTTATTTATTTCTTTGTTTTGTTAGCATTTATATTAATGTTGGAGGCGCATGGATTTTGGAATCAGAAATAACCGAGTTCAAATTCCACCTCCATCATTCAATAGCTGCATGAACTCGGGTGAGTTCATTAGTCTCCGTGTGTTTTAATTTTTTCATCCACAAAAGAGAAATATTATCTGTTAACTCAAAAAAAAAAAAAAAACCAATGTGAGGGTTAAATGTAATGGCATTTATAAAGCACTCAGCACAGTAACTGACCCTTAGTAGGTACTCAGTAAATTTCCTTCCTGTATTAACTGCATAACCAAGAAAATAAGGATTATAAGAATTCTCTAAAACTGTGCAGCCATGCTCATGTATGATTGATATCATGGTAACCCCCTGCAAGCTTTCCTTAATCCATTTTATCCTCAAATAGAATCGTTTCTGGATACACCCGCGTAAGAATATCATTTCTACAGAAGAGGTTACCCAATTTTTCTTCTCATCTAAATTTGAAACTACACCTCTGTCATTAGAACACAAAATGACCTCTATTTCACAACCATTTCTTTCTAAGCCACAATTCATTAGTGAGGAAAAAAAAGAGTTTGCCACTTTATATTTCACAGCCATTTCTACTCATGGCATACAGAGACAATGTATTCAAATGAATATTGGCAATATTTAAAAATCTATATAGAGAGAAATTCCTAGCTTTTTTCTCTCTAACAGAGTAGTTTGGGTCACAAATACATAGCAGATCAATTTGTACCTCATCAAGAAACTCAAAATCAGCACACAACTAGATTGAAAAAAAAATCCAACTTAAAATTAACCAGACCTTTGATTTACCCCAAACTGATTGATAAGTTAATTTTCTTTCCCATAATCTCCAGTCATCATCTGCTTACTAACATTCCCTCAAGTCCACCTTCCAACTCTGAGTTCTATACGTAGAACTTCCATGGCTGAATAACAAAACAAGAAAACCCTGGGAAGAATAGCTCATTGGCTTTGGCTTCAATCTACTTCTAAGAAGCCTCAGTGTTCTTCTGCAGATAAGTCTTTAACATTTATACAGGCACTGGTATTCATTACACACTGAAGAGAAAGACAAAAAAAAATATATTCTCAGATAGATCATAAAAAGTTGTCAGCTCATCAGTGACTTCCTATGAGGTCATCAGCAACAGGAAAGCTAGAGCAGTTAATTTAAGCTCCACAAAAACTTAAGAGAAATTATAAGTTCAGTATTGACTCAGTTATGTGGCCTAGTGTGTAGAGCAGAGCTGACTTTAATATATGTTTCCTTATCCCTATAAAATACATCAAAGACCAGAGTTTCAAAGCCCTGCATAGCTGGCTATTTGCGAAGAGGTATATCCGGGCCCCAAAAGCCTTCATTTTAAGCAGATGGCTGTGTCAATGGCAAGGTTAGAAATTTCGAGCACAGGCTTGTAAAGACACTGTTAAACACCAGCCTGACTACGGAGGGGCTGGCATGGAGGGAGCCAGAAACACTACTCCGTTCTATAAAACTAGGTACTCTGGCTGACTTGTGGCAGATAGGAGAAGGCCTTGTAGAAACACAAGTCCTATTTGTTTTTCCCTGGTTGGGAGGCAGCCTCAGCGAAATGATTGGCATGCCACTAGGGGCACTCTCTTGTATTACCAACTTTACAGTGATGGCAAAGCCACCTGTCGGGAGCTCCATCTTATTAAAAAGTTTAAAGGGAACAGAATGAAGTGTCAGGTTCCTCTCCTTATCATAGCAGCTGGAGGTAAATTATTAAACCCGTTTAGGAATTGTGTAGTTAAGCTCCTCCTCTGAGACTGTAAAAACAAATATCTAGCAACTTTTAGAGATTTAATATCTATTAAAGGAAAAGACAACTAAATTGAGGGTTTTTTCTCCTTCTTGGAGAGTACAAAGCATACATCCAGCAGAGCTGCTAATGTCCGCAGTCATTTGAAAATACAGTGTCTCCCAACTTTGAACTTTAATAACTCTCTTTGAAAATCTCCATGGCAGAGATGACTTAAACCTTTAATAAACACTTGGCAAAATTTCAGAGAATGGCAAATTATATTTGTTTTCTCCCTCTCTCACTTTCCTCAAACTTTGGAAATCATACTGTAGAAGATTGAAGCTTAAATTCTGCTATGACAATTTAAAATACACAATTATCACATATCCTAACAGGTATAACAGTCCCCGTAAAATTTAAACCAGCTCTTGGATAAAATGCGTATTTTAGAAAAGGCTCTAGCTATGCCTTCAAAATATATTGTGTGCCCTATGTATGAAGAGTGTTAAAGAAAGGGATATTTTTAATACCCAAGGCCACAAGAAAAACCAGCAACTTTTTTCCTATAGCAAAAATTTTATTCACAATTGGTGTACATATTAACATAATGTTCATTATTGTCCACCCATTCCAAAGTAGCCGTTTACTGGAATAGATTTTGATTGGTTATCAAAATTTGTTACTATATTTTTTCCTAGTAATTTTTCATATACTTGAGCAGTACCAAAATCTTGGTTAAAAATTGAACTGAGGACCTTTTGTTTCAGGTAACATAGCTCAAATCTCTGTGTTCAGCCATTTGGAGAAATTGTATTTCAAATGTTATTCCTCCCAGGCTGAGATCATTATACTCTAAGCCTCGTGGGACAAGCATATCTGAAGTTTTTAAAAAATCTCCTTAGCATCTCCTATTATAGAAGAAATGATTTCTTTTATAAACTAAGCTGGTCTTTGAAGAGGCATCGTGCCATTCTTCATCTTCTGACATTACACATGAGGCTTTAGAATTGTTTTTATTTTCTGTAGTGAATTCTTTTCCAGTCCTTGGTGGATTTCCCAGATCTTCCTTTCTATCCCCAACAAAAAGGAAACATGGAATCTGAAATCCTGTCTTATTTTAAAACTGATTAGGAGTAAGACATGTATAGCAGCCTTGTGAGTAAGAACTAATATTTGCCAGCCCACTTGAATCCCTTGCTAGTCTGAATTTCCCCACAGTACAGTTTAACTATTAGAGGAATGAATGTAACCAGCATTTTCTTTTCTTTAAAAAAATTCAAACATAATTCACATATATAAAATTCATTATTTTAAAGTATATAATTCAGTACTTTTGTTTATATTCACAATGTTGTACATCCATCACCACCATTTAATTCCAGAATATTTCCAGCACCCCAGAAAGAAACCCCATACATGTGAGCAGTCACTCCCCATTCCTCCCTTCCTCACTGCAACCCTGACAGCCATTAATCTAACTTTGTCTCTATAGATTTGCCTATTCTGGACATTAAATATAAGTGGAACGTACAATATGTTGACTTTTATGTCTGGCTTCATTCACTTAGCATAGTGTTTTCAGGGTTCATCCATATTGTAGCATAATTAGTACCTCATCCTTTTTATGGCTCAATAGTATTCCAACATTTTCTTTTGTAATTGCCCATGAGTAGCTAATCTGGTTCTCTGAATTTTCTCAAGGAGAATATTAAAACTACATGTGAAAATATTAATAGTTCAATCAAATGAATTTTGAAGTTAAAAATTCCTAGTATTCTGGTAAATTAAAAAAACAAATTTTCTTTTGATTTCACCTTCTCAATAATGATAAAAAACCCCACAAAACTTTTCACTGGAAAAATCTCCAAAACTTGATAACTTCTTCAAGGTGGTATGCCTAATATTAAATTTTAAGCATTTTTAAGTTACGTCTAATTATAAAATAAGTAAGAAACATTTGACTTTGAATTAAAGACATATATTTTGGAGCCTTCTGGACAAGATGGAGGCATAGGTAGACATGCTCTGCCTCCTCAGGCAATCACAAGAAGAATTACAACAGACCTCAAAACAAAAAAACACACAGAACTGCCAGAAAATCAAACTGGATAGAAGTCCAACAACCAAGGATTTAAAGAAGCCATTTTCATCAGCAGGTAGAGGGGTAGAGTCATGTAGTCTGGGCAGAGAGGACACAGTGTGGCGTGAAGAGGGTGGCGACAGTGGCAAAATGGGGTCCCATATTCACATGTGGTAGAAAAAATTGTGAGGGATACCATGGGAGTGAGTGCTCCCAGCCCCAGGCCAGACCACAGAGAGCTCCAGTACCAAGAAAATAAAGCCTCTTAACTCTGGGTGTAAAAACCAGTGGGGGTTGAGGTGGTGGAATAAACTGCCAGTTTCTCAGGAGAGTCCATTTTTAAGGGCTCGCATGGACTTAGAAGTATGCAAACCCACCCACTGGGAACCACCATCAGGGCAACAGCTAGAAGAGTGCCAGTCACATATGGGAAGTGGATGAAGTGACTAGAAATGGGCCAAGTGCTGGACAAATCTCCAGAAGCCAGGTAGTGGCATTGTTCCTTCTCCAACCCCTCCCACTACACAGAACCACAAAGCAGTGAACCAGGTTGCCCATCCTAGTGAATACCTAAGGTTCCACCTCATATAACTTAACAGGTGAGCTAAGACAGAGAGTCAAAGCAGCTCTACCTAATTCACAGAAACAAACATAGGGAGGCTGCCAAATTGAAGAGACAAAGAAACATGACCCAAATGAAATAATAGAACAAAATCCCAGAAAAAGAACTAAATGAAATGGAGAGAGCCAAGCAACCTATCAGAAGCAGAGTTCAAAACACTGGTGATTAGGATGCTCAGAGAACTCAATGAGTATGGTAAAACCATAAGGGAAGAAATGAAGGTTATACTAAGTGAAATTAAAAAAAAAAATCCACAAGGAACCAAGAGTGAAGGGAAGGAAGCTGGAATTCAAATCAACAATTTGGAACATAAGGAAGGAAGAAATAAATAAGAAACAATAATTTAAAAAAAAAGTAGAGTATAAGAAGACTCTGGGACATCTCCAAAAGTGCCAACATCCGAATCATAGGGATGCCAGGAGGAGAAGAGGAAGAGCAAGAAATTGCAAACCTATTTGAAAAAATAATGAAAGAAAACTTCCCTAATTTAGTAAAGGAAATCGACATACAAGTCTAAGAAACACAGAGAGTCCCAAACAAGATGGATGCAAAGAGGACCACACCAATACATGTCATAATTAAAATACCAAAGGTTAAAGATAAAGAGAGAATCTTAAAAGCAGCAAGAGAAAAGCAATTAGTTACCTACAGGGGAGTTCCCATAAGACTGTTAGCTGATTTCTCAAAAAAAACTTTGTAGGCTAGAAGGGACTGGCAAGAAATATTTAAAGTCATGAAAAGCAGGGACCAACAGCCAAGACTGCTCTTCCCAGAAAATATATCATTTAGAATTAAGGGCAGATAAAAAGCTTCCCAGACAAGAAAAAATTAAAGTAATTCATTATCATCAAACCATTATTATATGAACTGTTAAATATTCATAGAACAGATTCATAGATATGGAGATCACATGTAAGGTTATCAGCTGGGAGGAGGAAGGGGAAGATTCAAGGAAATGGTGCTGGGAATAAGAAGCATAATTGGTTGATACAAAATAGGGGGAAGTTAAGAATAGTATAGGAAATGGAGAAGTCAAACAACTTATATGCATGACCCATGGACATAAACTAAGGGGGGAGAATGCTGGGGGGTACTGGGCAGAGGGGGGCACAGGGAGCAAAGATGGGACAACTGTAATAGCATAATTGATAAAATGTACTTTAAAAAAGACATGTATTTTGAAACAGTCTATTGTTTACTAATATAAAGTATCATTTTTATTCATCCCCAAAATTTAGCCTAAGATATTTTTGATGAAGTAAGTCCATTAAACTTATCTCTCTGGCCTAATTCTCAGTGTGGTGTCCAGCCCATTGTAGGTGTTTGTTGAATGAATGGATGTATATATTGATCGATGGATGGATAATAATTTAGAAATCAAATGATAGCCTCTCTTAACACTAAGTAATCTTTAGTGGTGATCTGAATATATTCTGTCCTGGTTTGAAATATTTTTTGAGTAACACTATATACAAAATATGAAGTATATAGGGAAAATATACTACTGCTAACTCTTGTATGTTTTCTGAAGGGAGGACCCAAATACTGATCAGAGACAGTTATATAAATTCTATATGTAAAATATGTATAAAAACTTTTATAATAAGAGTAACATGTATATAAACATGCATATGTGTTTGTTCTTTAATGAGAGAGGAAAATGCAAACTAACATGTTTTAAGAAGGTAGTAAGTGCCAGGCACTGGGAATATGGAGAGTGTTAAACGCTGGGTATATAGAAAGAGTAAGATATGCTCTCTGTCCCTCTTTGAGGGGGAAAAAGTTCTGCTGTAAGACATGTTCCTCTGATTGGTGGAGGAACGATGTCAGAATCATATGGAAGTTGGCTGGCGGATACCCGATTTCCCCAACCCTTGCTATACACAAGGTATGCTAACACATTTGTGGTTGACCAGCTGTGGAGGATGGCAGGTCTGTGCCAAATGCCATTCTACCCATCTTCTTCCTCTCAGCTATCAGGCCATGTGCTTTGCTGGAAAGGGACTGTTGCTGGTTTTCTGATCTGGGTGTCTTTTTGCCTTTTCTCCATTACTCAGTGGCCTTGACTCTTTCACATTTCCCCTTCCATTAAGCTTTTACTAAAAGTAAAGTTCTATATTGCTAGTAGTATTTGTTAGGAATCTAGTACACCTTTGAAATGGTGCTAGTGTTTTTACAGGTTTGTTATTGTTTTTGTGGGTGTTCTGCTCACAGTTTCCTAGGTGTTGAGTGGCTTGCCCTGATCAAATTTTCTTATAAATCATGTTCATTTTAGTGCATGCTTTCCAGGATGCAAGATTTTTCAGACAGGCCTATCACTCTATAGGAGAATTGCCTATATATGTCAGAGCATAACAAGTATGATGGGAAAAAGACTACTTGAGAATATTATAAACAGAGAATTCTGAGGATGATCAGCGGTGGTTAGCTAGTCGATGCTACAGTGAAGATATCTCAGGATTTGAGGGAAGATTTATAGTGGAATACAAATAGCATGTTACTGTACGATACAAAGCAGCATACTGTAATGATTAAAAGTCTTGGCTCAAACCACACTGCAGGTCAGAAGGTGGACCACTTTCTTATTATACAACATTGGGTATACAGATTCTCCTCTTTACATCCCATTTCATTATCTATCAAATTATAGGCCTATAGGTTATTCATGAAGATGAAATGGGATAATAATGTAAAGTGCTTCACATCTTGCTTGGCCTTCTTCAGTGAGTACTGATTAAGTGTCTGGGAGCCAAGCACTGCTTGAGAGTCTGAGAATATACAGCTTCGAACAAAGTACAATGTAGGTATTCAGTTTTCTAAAACATTAGCTCTTAGGATGGCGTTTCTCATTTATTTATACCCACCATATGTTTCTAAAAACTGAGTTTCTTCAATAAGAAATCACAATGAGCAAATTTAGTCATTAGGAACTTGTATTCTCTACTGCCTTGCTGGAATAGATCATTAAAGAAAGTGAAGACAGGCCCTGGGAGTGACCATGTTGCCTAAAGCACATAGGCTTTGCCATTGCTCGATGGGATGGCTGGTCATGACCTAGTGAGGAAGATACTCTGTTTCTTAAGATGCTTTCACAATGCAATGCCCACAGAGCTTCTAAAAGGAACTTTGCAGCAAAACAATATGGATCCACTTAAAAACAAGAAAGAAGAAAAAGACCTGCCAAACCCCATCACGTACAGCTGGGGAGTGTGTGTAGAAGGGGGAAGGAGGCATAAGGGCTGGGGGGTGAGGGAGCAGGGAGCTCTGGAGGCTTTGTAGCTACTGGGGTACCCTGGGTCAGCACACTTGGTGAAATGCACAAATCAGATTCAGAATGCCAAAGCGTGGAGGGAGGGGCGGTCTGGGAGAGGGGCGCCCGGACTCTATCTGCGTCGGGCTTGTCTGTTTAGGTAAGCTGAGCGCAGGGTCCTCGCTGGCTGCCGAGGAGCTGGCGCCGGGCACAGGACTCTCAGCCAACAACAGCAAATGGTGGCGGCGAGGAGGAAGCCTGCGGTGCTGCAGCCCCCTCTAGGGTAACGTTTCAGGAGCTCGAGAAGAAAGCAAATGCAAGAGGGCAGCTGGGAAGGGACAGGGCTTGAAACCCGAGCGAAGACTTGGGGCTGAGGGAGAGGAGGAGGAAGCCAGACAACCATGGTTCCAGAATGCTGCTGTCAGGTCTTGCTGACACCAAAGCACAAACATCCCTCACCACCTGAGGAGCTGGGAGGCTGAGGTCAGCTATCCATGGGGGTGGCTGCCCTGGCGGGGTTGGGTTCCTTGCAAAGGATCAGAAGGGGAACTTGCTACTCTTAAAGGAAAACTTGGCACACACTTTTCAGAGAGGGGTCTGTTTTCACCAGAAGTTATTTTTCAAAAGTAACAAAGTTTGGAGTGATAGTCTCTCTCTTTTTCCTATCATTCCCTTTCCCTTTCCCTTTCCTTTCCTTCCCTTCCCTTCCTCTTCCCCTTCCTTTTTTTTCCCTTTTCTTTCTCCCTCCCTCCACCCCTCTCCCTTCCTCCTTTTTCCTCCACCCATGATTAAGACCAGAAATGTGCAATGAATGCTTTCCTGTCACACAAGGCCAATCAAGAGAATTTATATTCTGCCAAATGTTATCTGTCGTGATGTGGAGAATAAACAAGACACAGCATACCATCACCAGCCACACAGTAGCAAGAATGCCACTACCCTTCACTGACTTGGGTGATATTGCTCCTCTTCTTCCCACCCTAGCTTGAAGGCAGGCAGGGATTAGCAGGCAGAGATGTGTAAGTGCCCAGGAATAGCACTAGGTCTTGGCACTGTGTGTGTGTCAGTGTTAACAGCTGGGTGCATAAATCATGCTCAATAAGGATTTAGTGGCAATATTTGGTCTCAGATTAACCCAGCCAGCAGGCAGGCGCTGTCTTCTTGCCAAGGCTGGGCAGCTCAAAAGGTCGCATGACCCCCTGGGATTAATACTGGCATTTAATGAAATGCCTTGCTTATCACTGTCCTGGGCCAAGGGCTTTATTTCTGACTGAGAAGAAATCCCTTCTAAATTTGTGATCTAGTGTTGTGAGTTGCTTTCCTAAACTCTCAGGAATTATCTTAAATCAGACTCTAGAGAGCTAGTTAGCGACAAAGAGTATTCAAGGAGAATTTAGAAAGGGATGAAGAAGATGGGGAGGGCAGATCAGGAAAGGACTTTTGTGACACCCTAAGAAGTTCAGGCTTGACCCTGTAGCAGTGAAAAGACAGTTAAAGGAATTTAAACTTTGTACAAAACAGAGTAAGAGAATGCAGGCTGTCGAAACTTCAAAAAGAGGTCCCCTTGGGAGAAATGGGAGGGAGAAATGAGGGTCTGGACTAAAGAATGAGCAGCAGAAACTGAAAGATGCAAGAGCTATTCCTGTGGTAAAATTTACAGGACATGGCGACTTTATGGAAATGGGACGTGAGGAGGAGAACATTTCTGGCTCTAGAATCCTAGCTGTGTGGATGCTACTGCTATTAAAAAAAAAGATGGGGGGATTAAGAAGTAGGTTTTCAAGAGGATTGGAGTGAAGGTAGTGAGTTTGGTTTTGATGTACAGAGTGTGAGGTCCCCATAACAGCCAATGCCACCCAGTGGGAACCCCTCTCAGCCACAGGGAATTGTTTTGCCCAAGATTACAACCCTCCCAGATGGTGGCCCACAGCCAGTGACTGGCTGAGACCCAGACACAAAGGCCTGCTCCACGGTTTCAATTTGGTACAACTCTGAAGGGTTATTCCAGCTCTAGAGCTCCCCCTAGGCTCAGTGACAGCCTCATTATGAGTCAGCTTTTCCCTTCACTCGCTTCTGCCTTCCTTCCTTCCTTCCTTCCTTCCTTCCTTCCTTCCTTCCTTCCTTCCTTCCTTCCTTCCTTCCTCCCTTCCTTCCTTCCTTCCTTCCAGGTGTATCTCCCAAGGGTACATCCCAACAAATCTTCATTAGGCAACTCTCAACCCAGTCTGTTTCCAGGGAACACTGTATGGAAGGTATAGTTAGAGGAAAAGGATTCCATGAGGATGGCTAAGAAAACAGGAAAGATGTGGTTGTGAAAACTAATGCAAGAGGAGTTTTGGGGAGCAGGCAGGAGTCAATAGTATCAGATACCATGAAGAAGTACACTGTAAAATGAGGGCTGAAAATTGTGCACTGAGCAACCAACAGGCCATGGGCAATGATGGCAGGAGCAGTTTAAAGGAATGATAGCATAGAACACAGCAGTGGGTTGAAGCCCTAATGAGCAACATGGGAAAGTGGAAAGAGTTAGTATACACTATTGTTTGAAGAAGCTTGTCAGTGGACATAGAGAGAGAGACACGGCTGTGGAAGTTAAAGAATGCTACAAGATCAAGGTCCCCCTGAATAGAAGAAAACTGGGCTGAATAGAAATAGCTAATGGAAAGAAAGAGGATGTTGTTACTGTGGAAAGAGCAGAACCTTAAGGGAATGATGTACTTGAGGAGGAAGGATAGGACATGATCTAGGGCCATGTCATTCCCTGGCTGCAGGAAGCTGTGGAGGAGAATGAAGAGGTGGCTATGGCTCTATGCCATCTCCTACATCATCATACTCCCAATCCCTCCCTTAGTCCTTAAGGTCCTGCACAATCTTCTTCAACCTCTATTTCTTATCTCCCATGAATCTCCTTCAGACTTGCAATCTACAACCAGGCCAGACTACTGCAAACTCTCTAAGGTTCACCAAATTCTATTACCACTGAACCTTGTTCTGGCCATTTCCTTAGCCTGCTCTTCTGGATTTACCCATAATTACCTGCTTTTAAATTTCTACCTATTCTTTAAAGGAGAAGGTCAAATGTTGTCTAACACATTCCTCTTTTCTCTCTGTCCTGGCCTCATAGACCTCTTCTTAAGTTGAAAGTGACTTCCACCCCCAGGTAATATACTGTCCCTCAGAACGCCTTCCTGGACTTCAATTCTTCTAGCTCACCAAATGGATCAGATCCCTCATTCTCAAGTCCTATCACACATTCTCATAGCAGTGTTTTCTTTTATAGCACATACTATACAGTAGCAGTTATATATTTCTGCAAATAATTGATTAAGTCAAATTAGTCAAATTCTTTACTATAGATTACATAGGATAGTTCCTGGCACATAATAGATGTTCATAAACTTTTGCCAACATTGACTTTTAGTTCTGTTGCTGGGAGGTGAGACAGAAAGAACATGTACTCAGGCTTCTGGGTTCCACAAAAACCTCTGTCTTTGTGGAACCAATGGGGCTAAGTATAAATTTACCATTTCTCTGTGATTACTCTTTTCTAAGCTACCAAAGTGTTGGTCTACCAACTACCTTTCCTGAGCTGGAAAAGTTACATAAAGGTTTAGTGTTTCTTTGCCAGACAATTTACCATAACCAATCTGTGTGAAACACTAAAATTTATAATTTCTAACAGTTCTTTGTATGGTAGGAAGATATGAGAATTGCATTTAACAGTCCTGACACAGCAAAGCATGATGTGGACACATTTTGTGTTGAACCCAGTGGGAAATCTGTGTTCTACATGTTAGGACATACACAAGCTATGGTCCAGGTCTGCTCGAGTTTTATGAGTTATTCTGTTGAAACTTGAAATATTTGAAAGTTCTCCTCCTCTACTAATAAATGTGTAGTTTATATTTGAGCCAGTATTCAGGCTTAATTAGCTTTCTGTGAATAAACTGAGTTTTCTGTTCAGATCTCTGGGATTAATATAAAATTGGTTATAAAATCATGGCTTCCTTTTCAAACAGGGACTTAAATTTGCCCTGTATGAGTAGTTACCCAGTTTCTTCTGAGGTGCATCACCATCTGTACACACATCCAGACCAGGGCTATTAAACGTGATTTGGCTTCCCTAATTTCGGCATTATTAGCAAAGTTCAAAATGTTTTTTTTTGTAATGGCAGTATTAAATTAAATCAATTCATTGTTGTCCTTGATAAATGACAGTAATTTAGATTTTAATCCATGGGTAAAATTCTCTAGTTTAGTGCAAAGGAAATAAAGAAAAATTATCTTAGGTTTTACTTCACGAAAGTATTTGTCCTATTAAGGGAAATAAATATATACTAACACTAAATTGATTAGAATGGTCCTCCAAGAGAGTCTATATTAAGAACCAATTTATGGTCATTAAAATTATTCCCAATCTTTCGGTGATGAAGTCATATAAATGCAGTTTTTGTTTTTGCTGTTTAGTGACAGCATGGTGAGGGTATATAAGGGCCTGCTCAACTAGTCTCATTTTGAATGATTCGTGCTTTCCTCTTCTTAAAAATAATTAACAGGAGGTTTGTTGTTTAAAAAAAATCTAGCCAAAGTTATTTTTTAAGATTTAAAATATTTATGTGTAAAAAACAAAAATGTTTTTATTCTAATCCAACTGATCACAAACAGTGTGGCATATTTTGAATAAATGCAAATAAAAACAATTTTCCAGTATGGTTAAGGTTGCAGACACTAAGTCAAAATTGGAAATGAAGAAGGTGGGGGCATACGCTGGTATCTGAAGACACTAAGCCTCACAACTAAAGATGTTGGTATTAGTTTCAACTCATAGAAAACTGTGATATTGCAAATGATAAGCATTATCAGAGAAGTAAAATAAGGCACTCTTTCTCAGATTGTTTGAGCAATTTCATATACATATAATTGTCAGTGTCACCACATGTTTTGAGAAAAGAATAAAAGCAGTGGAAGACTCTAAGAAGAAAAACTTTAGAATCAGAGTTAGTTTTGAGAACACAGTAACAGCTAGCTTCCCATCCAGACTTAATATATGGGAGAGCCTTTGAGAGCTTGTAGAAAAATAAAGTACTGATTAGTAGCACCCAGCATGGCTCCACTGAGGATAAGTGATACTGAACCAATCTTTTGTCTTTTACCTCAGCCACACTAGGTAGACTGATAGATCACAGGCCTGATGTAATCATGACCCCTAACAGTTGTGTAGTTAAGACTTAATAATTTACAGACTATCTTCATGTATGTTATTATATTTGCACCTTACAATAGTTGTATGAGTATCAAAGAAGATACTAATAATTCCCATTTAAAAAACAAGTGGAAATGAAGACTAAAAATGGTTATCTGGGACCCATAGTAAGCAAGTACTAGAATCAAGTCTACTCAATCTAGTGCCTGTTTTCACTCTTCACTGTGCTTGATTTTAGAAAAACATTTGATAATATTTGGTAATGTTCAATGGGCAAGAGAGATTCTGATCAAAACATAAGAGGTTGAAAACCTATATATTCAAGGTAACAAATATTTATTGAGTAGTTACTATGTATTGGGCTCTCTGCTGGGTCTAGTAAAACTAGTAAATCAATGCCTGTACAAAGAGAGATATGAAAGACTGAATCATCTTTGGCATTTTCATTAATACTTTGAAGATTTTTTAATGTAACCTGTGGTTAGTACTCAGCTGTGATGAACAGATAAAAAAAATTTTGATCAGCCCTGACTGGCATAGCTCAGTGGATTGAGCTGGGGCCTGCGAACCAAACGATCGGGGTTCAATTCCCAGTCAGGGCACATGCCTGGGTTGCAGGCCAGTTCCCAGCAGGGGACTCACCAGAGGCAACCATACATTGATATTTCTCTCCCTCTCTCCTTCCCCCTCTAAAGATAAATAAATAAAATCTTTAAAAAAATTTTTTTTTGATCAACTAGAACAGACCAAAGTTAATGAGCTGGCCTCTATACACATGTCAGGTTCCTAATTTAGGTTAAATGGAAAAATGTATCACCCAATATAGAATGGGAAAGAGACCAGTGTTTTACTATTTATTATTCATATGGAAGAGCTGTAGAGTTTTAGTTTTCTATAAACTCAGTATAAGTCAGGGTCATGTGGTTGGTGGAACAATTTTGCAATTATATGCCACACGAATAAAACCAAAACTCCAGCTTATAGACACATTAGTTCTGCTGTATCTACACTTATTTATCACTTCTTAGTGCTGTGTTCAGATCTAGGGGTAACATTTTCAGCATGTTGATAATCTGCTCACTTGGATGGACAAGGCTGGTCATGGGAATAAAAAATAGGCTGGTAAGCTGAAGCAAAGAATACTTCGGGCAGCTGAGAACTTTTCTTCATCAAGGTAGAAGAAGGTGAAGACTTGTCCTTTATGGCTCCGAGTAGCAGAAATAGGACTAATGGCTGGATATTTAAGAAAATCATAGTTGAGCTCTATATTAGGGAGAATGTGTGAACATTAGGGGATGGTTTTCCTCTAAAAGCCGTGTGTTTCCCATCCCTGGAAACTTTCAGGCAGAGGCAAGATGACCATCTGCCAAGAAATGTGGCAGAGAGGATTCCAGCTTCAATGGGAGTTTGGACTAATGACCTCTACCATTGCTTCCAACTCTAAGATCTGAAGTTTTTAGAACAGTGTCTTATACACAAATTCTTATACCCTGTGAAATTTGTTCCAAATGGTAGGAATCTGGGTCTTCAAATATCTCAGAGGATGTTCATAATGATCTTTGAATGAACACATCCAAGCTTAGTCCAAAAGAGACTTGTGAATAATGAGCCACATTGATACACTTTTGGCTTCTTCCACAAATGGGATATTTTATGGGATCTGCCTCTGACAGAGCCAGACTCTTGAAAGTCATCTAAGCAGCACTCCTTTGCGTTTGTATTCTAAACTTATGGATTTAATATTTCAACAAATAAAACACCTCTGGGACATTTCTAAACCTGAGTTGGTACCTTAAGTCTGTCTTGATTAAAATCTTTTGGGCAGAGGAGAGCAAAGGGGGAAATTTGGGACAACTGTAACAACAATAAATATTTATTTTAAAAAAGAAATCTACTTCTTTGATATTGCCCAGTAGGTGACTAGGACCCAGTGGCAGCAGGTAGGACAGGTTTGTACACCTATTCAATACATGTTATAATGGTTTTGCATCTCTGGCCCACCCCATCTGGCATTCAATGATTAGTGCACCCACCTGGACAGTTTTGGTAGTATTTCCCCACCATCTCTGTGGGGACCTAAAATACGCAAATGTCACATGACCAATTCAGCCTGTTGTTTTATGTCTGTATAGATAATTTATAGCTAAGTCACTGTAGGATTAACCATTTTAACTCACCTTCTTCCCCAAATCAAAGTATTTATAAACATTGGTTAGTGGTACAAGTGACATCAACTTTTTGTTTCTCTTATTTGAGTTCATTCAACAAACATTTATTTTCCCCTTTGAGATGTACACTTTTCATTTCAGCTGGAGGGTGGTGCACCTGGTCCAAGGAGTTTTGGGGGGACTAGAGCAGCCAAAAGAGGTTGGACTGGCCTTGCCTCAGCATTCCTGTTAGTTGACAGAGCTGCTTTTAGTTCTGAGATGCTTAGAAGTCAGGGAATCAGTGGAGGTAAGCTTGGAATGAGACTGCAAGCATCATATTAAGTTCATTTAACTGTCTATATGTAAATTATGTTTTAGTTGTTTACACACAGCTAGAATATTTTCAAAGTCTATATAAACACACACTGAAGAAGATTTTTTGGGGATATTCTTGTGGATTGGCAACTTCTAGTACAAGCAATCCAAAGAGTAAGAAATGCTGAACCTAGCATCAGAGGAAAACTCAGGTAAATATACTGTGGGAATCCATTGTGTTTCCCAGAAAAATAGCACCATTGATTAAGTCTTGGAATAACACATGCTTAAAATACACTAAAATCTCACAGTTTAGAGTGTTCTCTACAGACAGGTCACAGGGGCGAATCACCTAAAGATTTTTAAGAATACAGAATCTCAGGCCCCACTCCACACCTTCCGAACTGGTAGGCACAGTTGCATAAGATCCCCAGGGGATTCCTGTGTATATAAAATTTTAAGAAGCCTTGCTTGAAAACTTACTACAATCAGATCAAGAGAGAATTAAGATGAAATGAAATTTCATTCAATAAAAACAAACAAAGAAACAAACTCTGTGTTTGAAAACAGGAACAGAACTTTTAGACTTCCTCCCTCTAATGTGGAATGATGAATTAGTAAGATAATTACTTATGCCTAATGAATAAAATTAATGAGGTCCTGCATTTTAAATTAATGTTAATCTTTTTTCCAGGGTACAGAGAATCCGGCAAGCATTGTTCTCAGTGATTCAACTTTAATTTAATTAGTGACTGAAGAAGTAAGAGAGTCAAAATTTCAGTTTAACTTAAAAACATTCCTTTAACATTTTAGATTTTTCTGCTAGTATACAAATACATCAACCACGATAGGATCCCAACACCAAAACCCAAAGCACATTTTAGGGTATGTTGTGAAAAGTCCCTCTTTTTCTTAACCACACAGAGCTCTTTTGCAATCACAATAAGGTTTGCAAAAGCATGGGGTAAAAGCTATAAAAGTTATGAAGTCATATTTAGATTGACTAAGAGGTTATGATTTCCAAGTAAAGAGAGTAATGTTTCCAAAAATAGTACAGCTGATCTAGTAGCAAAGAATATGCCATTATAAAATTCAAAATTTACAGATGCAAATACATGTGTGTATGTGTATTTATGTACATATGTAAACCCTAAAAACATTATGAACTAATGAAAATAGCAATGTGTGGTGGAGTTTGCAAAAATGCTATAATTCAGACACACACCATTAAAGAACTCATTGATAATCAATGGAACTTGCAGCTGACTCTTGATTTACTTTTATGCTGACTGTAGTTGACTTCAGGGAGATGTTTATATACTGACAATTTCAGTGAGGAGCAGCAAAACCTAATCTGCTCATTTTTTGAACCCTGAGAATTGTGCTTTGAATTAAAGAAGATTTATGGAGGGAGCAACGGCCTTTTATGGATTCCACACTAAAAATCAGAATGAGTAAGAAAGAAGACATTTAAAAGAACTAAGGCTTTTTACTTATACACATTAAAGAAAAATAAGTGGAAATGGTCAAAAATCATGAATATCATCTCATATTTATACACATTTTACTTTCCATTTACATGCTACTGTTTGTGCTCTGACTTACATTGTATTGCAATTGTATTTATACGATTTTTTTCTTCTGCAAATGAGAAATCCTTACAGTCTTTGGGGATCTGTTACATACTTTTATATATTTTCTTTAGTGCCAAGTACAATGCCAGGTACAAAGCAGATTTTATAAAAGTCTGTTGAATTTTGTGGAAAAATTATATAATGATCTAAAATCGCGTTCCTGTGCTTGGATGACTGTAAGATGTTGAAAACAAAAGGTGACCCTAAAGAAATGGTATAATTTGGTGGGGATAGGTAGGAGCAGAAGGGAGCAAAGTGCCTGACAGCTCCTGTAGTGTCAGGCATCAAAGACTGGGACAAGGACAGAAGATGGATGAGGGACTCTGCACTCCTCCGCATACTGAGGTTTACTAATGCTAACCACATCCACCTGAACACAGACATGAGGAATGAGTGGGGACTGAGAGGGTTTATCTCGGAATTCATCTGGAATAGCATAGCAGACCCTGAGTGGAGAAGCAACTTTTAGACACAAGTCTAAGCAAAACTTTTTAGCTAATTGAAAGATTTAGGAAAACATAACCTGGAAGGCTTAGCTCTGGAAGCTTCAAGCATCATGGTAGGTCCTGGGCTTCTGCCTGAACATGAATAACTCTTGAGACTTTAAGAGAGAAAGAGAAGAATGTGGGCAAAGACAGTTAGCTACTCCAATTTAATTGCACTAAAAGAAGCAAGTTTCTAAAACAACAGGCACAAAATTGTGGCGATTTTTAGAAGTCACATTTCTGTTTGCTGTATACTGTTTTATTTAACCTTCTATTATTTAATAGCTGTTTGTGGTAACTGTTATTATTTACTTTGATATAAAGGTAATCTCCCTAATATTTTAGGAACATCCTTTTATATAATATCTGGATAATCTGTTTTTGCTACACATTAAATTGCTTTCTTCCCAAAATATAGGAACTATCTCTAGAATGACCCATGGAAATATCTACTGAAAGCATATTTAACTGAGTATATCCCTATTCAGCAATTCAGCAACTCAACTGATACAATCTAAGCTGAAATCTTATGAACCAAAACTGATAATCACCCAATCCATTCTCAAGTAATTAAGAATTGTGTGTATTGGGGTTTAGTTGGATTTATTTAATTCCAAGTTTTTCTAATATGCTTCAGAATATGTCTTAGATTACTAGACTAGCTGGCGAAAGAAAGCCCTTTGGGAACAATAATAGTGGAAGCATCAATATGGCTGTTTTGCTTAAAGTCCTTCAAGAGAGTTATAATTTCAATGCTAGGCTTTCTATCAGTTGTATCTATCAAGCAATAAAAATTTTTCTAAGATACCACAGGTCTCCAAGCCTGGTAAGAAGACCTTTCATCATGCTGACCTGATTCATTAAGGAATAGCCTCCTTGAAAAAAGTAAAGAGAAAAACTGTTCTCCATTCTCCACTTGGTTAGGCTCTGGTGTTGTCCATACAGACAAACAGCAAAGATCAGAGGGAAGTGTGCAGGCTCTAGATTTGGGCCTGAGTATGAATCCAGCTAGCCAAGTGACCTTGGGCAAATGGAAATGTTTCTGGGCCTCTGTTTCCTCACAGGAGACAGCATAACTTTGTGACTGAGTGTGGCTCAGAGCTCTGTACCTCCACTAACTCTGTGACTCTTGGCTGGTTACCTAAACTCTCATCATTCTCTCAGAGGCAAAAGAATAATATGTTTAAAATACTTAGCAAAACTTCTAACTATAGTAAGCAATCAACAAACAGTAGCTCTTATTAGTAGGTAATTTTACAACTACAGTTGTCAACAGGAAGTCAAGACGCTGAGTCCCAAAATGCAGAATAAACACTGAATACCTTACATCTCTTTGCCCTTGGTCTTTTCTTATACGTAGGGAATTATTTACCAATCTAACTTAAGGAACATTAATATTAACCCATTGTCAGGTGTATCATTGGTGAATATATTCTTTCATTCAGTGGGCTGTCTTTTTATTTTGTTGATGGTTTCCTTTGCTGTGCAAAATCTTTTTAGTTTGATGTAGTCTCATTTGTTTATTTTTTTCATTTCCCTTGCCCAAGGAGATATATCATAAAAGATATTGCTACAAGAAATGTGTAAGATTTACTGCCTATATTTTCTACTAGGATTTTTATGGTTTTGAGTCTAACATTTAAGTATTTAGTACATTTTGAGTTTAATGTTGTGTATGGTATAAAATAGTCTAGTTTCATTTTTTTGCATGTACCTGTTTAATTTTCCCAATACCGTTTACTGAATAGAGTATCTTTATCCCATTGAATGTTCTTTCCTCCTTTACTTAAAATTTATAAAACACTTACACAACTCAACACTAAAAAGCCCCAATTCCTATTAAAAAACAGGCAAAGGACATGACTAGATACTTCTCCAAAGAGGGCAGACATACAGATGGCCAACAGACATATGAAAAGATGCTCAATCTTACTAATCATCAGAGAAGTGTAAATTAAAACCTCCACATGACACCATTTCACACCTGTTAGAATGGCTATCATCAATAAATCAACAAACAACAAGTGTTGGTGAAGATGTGGAGAAAAAGGAACCCTTGTGCACTGTTGGTAGGAATGGAAACTGGTGCAGCTACTGTGGAAAGCTGCATGGAGATACCTTCAAAAATTAAAAATCGAACTGCCTTATGACCCAGCAATTCCACTTCTGGGAGTTTAACTGGAGAAACCTAAAACACTAATTTGAAAGGATACATGCATTCCTATGTTTATTTCAGTGTTACTTACAATAGCCAAGACTTGGAAGTAGACCAAGTGCCCATCACTAGATGAGTGGATAAAAAAGCTGTGGTACATTTACACAATGGAATACTACTTGGCTTTAAAAAAGAAGGAAGTCCTACCCTTGCAACAACCTGGATGAACCTGTAGAATGTTATGCTAAGCAAAATAAGCCAGTCAGAAAAAGAAATACCATATGATTTCACTCATATGTGGAATTGAATGAACAAAATAAACTAACAAACAAAATAGAAAGAAACTCAGATACAGAGAACAGACTAACAGCTGTCAGAGGGGATGGTTTGAGAGGCTGGGTGAAAAAGGTGAAGAAATTAAGCAAAAAAAAAAAAAAGCTTCCTAGACAGACGATAGTATGGTGATTACTGGGGCGGGGAAGGGGGCAGGTTGGAAAGGATAATAGGGGGATAAGTGCTGATAAAAGGATACTTGACTTGGATGGTGAACACACAATATAATATACAAAAATATATTACAGAATTTTATACCTGAAATCTATATAATTTTATAAACCAATGTCACCTTAATAGAATCAATAAAAATGATAAAAAATAACTTAATGGAAGTTGAAAATGCAGGTATTACTTTAGGGAGGTCAAATAACCTGTATGAAAAATAGAAAGTTTCTATCCAATAAGTTTGCTTCTATTCTAGCTCTCTATCATCTTGGGTCATGAAGAGTTCCTGGGTGTATCATAGCCAGCGAGGGGACCACCCCTCCCATCTATGGGTTTTCGTTCTTAACCAAGTAGTGCCATGAATTAGGCTATCTTATCTGATCTATCTATGATTCTCAGAACTTTAGGGATCAGTGCCCCTCCCCCAAAGCATTCTAATTAGGATTTCTGTAGCCACAACTTTGATGGAATACACTTAGTCTACTAGGGGAAAATACTCACACCTCCACATTCAATGGTGAAGCTCATGCTATCTCAGATGGGAAACAATTTTTCTGGGAAATTTTTGTGATAGTCTCCTTTTCCAGCACTAATCATTTTTCTCCCACTCCTTTTCATTTAAAATCTATCAATAATAGAGTCTTAAATTCACACAGAAATATTGCTATAAAACTAAGAACCATACTCAACCGTTGTCAGGACCATAGTGAAGTAAGAATCTGTCTTTTTTTCCCCTTCTCCAAATTATTTTAAGCATTGGAAGTTCTCTTAGATATTATGACAATGTTTGGGGATTAATAAGCTTTTGGAGCTTGGGTAAGAGTATGTTTTGGGGAAGGGTACTGGCAAAAGAGAACTCTTAGATAGGGTAGCAAATTTGGTTAAGAAAGGGCAGTGATAAGATCAAATATGTGCATTTTTGCTCAGGTTATTCTACTCCAGTATGGAAACTCCTTTAGCTCTAATCATTTTACAATTCCTTTCTTAGGTAAGAGAGAGTGAGAGAGAGTAAGCAAGCACAAATGTGAAGCCCTAAAGTAAAAATGTAAAGCAGATATTATCAATTCCCAGTTTCAGCCCCCATCTCTCCTCTTAGCACTTTTAAATTTTTATTCACTACTTCATTTATAATTTTTATATTTTAGTTTCTACATTTAATTGCAGTTGACATATAGTATTATATTAATTATATTAGTTTCAGGTGTACAATATAGTGATTTTTATAGGTTGCAATTCCTTTTCTAATATTATTGTCTGCCTCAGCCTTGCTTTCAGGTAGTTGTCAACTAATATCCAAACCAAGGTGGTCAACCAAATAATTTCTGAAGGGATATTTGGATAAGAGTTTATCTGAAGGTTAAAGCATAATTTTTGAATGATGGAGTTTCAAATATCATGACAGTGTGAAAGAATATGGTGGGTCAGAAAGAGATGGCACCAGAATACTTCAGAAACCTCCAGACTCTGCTTGAAAATGAGGACAGCCCTGGCCGTACATGCAACTGGGTAGGTGTGCCTATATGGTTCGAGAAAAAACACCTTGAGAAAGACAATCTAAAAGCATCTCTTTCTAGACCACAAGTGAATGAATCAACTTAGTTCTTTATACTAAACAGGACAACCCTCCCTTCACATTGGCTCGGTGTTCTGATTCTTCCATTTTGTTTTCTGATTTAAGGCTTGCTATTTGATGCTATTAAATGCCATCATTTCTGTGCAAATCTTCACAAAGAATTACCTACTATACAGTAATTGTTTCGTTTTCTTCTTGTGAGTTCATGAAGTTCTTTCTTGGTTATGGTAGTGTATGCTCATTGTTGTCCCACTAGACAGTTAATGCACTCCTGGAGAGTACCAGATTCATCTTCCCAGTCCCTCATCTAGCACAGCCCTTAGCCCTGGGTATTCCTTAATGTGTCACTGGGCATTGCATGAATTTTCTCATAGCAGGAGTTCAACAGGACAATTGTTCTCACCCTCGCTTTCTTGTGCTTTGATTGGCTGAATGTCTTGGAAATGGAAGGTCATTAATAGCTCAGTTTCTTATTTACTCCCTCACCATTAAGCAAGGCCATATCTAAAACATACCAGACTGAGGGACATTGATCTTATTTTAGAAGACATTCAGAGATACCAGTGAAGTAATAATTTCTTTGAGGTTAAATTTAGCAAATCATTGAATGAGCACTTCCAATGTTCTCATGTGGAGCTACATTTTTACCCTTTACTTAGAAGCATTATCAACATACCAAACTGTACCCATTAGCCTGTGGGATAAAAACTTGGAGGATAAATGCTCTTAAAGGATATGTTTATCTTAACCTTATCCTAGAAAAATGAAGATATGAGATTTAAGATTGAAGATATGTATGTTTTAAATTTTTAAATTCTTTTAAAAGGTCATGGAAACCATCAGATCTTTGTCTCTACATTGTAAACAAGACATGGATTTCTTGCTCATTCTGCAAGAAGATTTGGTTTCAGCATCTAATCTTCAATGATGCAGCTCACAAATGTGCCTTTCCCTCTCTGACCTCCAAAAGCACACCCCTGTGCTTCTCATAAGGCATGACACCATTTCTACTTTGTTTTTTCAATGTTTCTTACTACACAGAAGAAAGAAAGAAGGAACTCTTGCCCTTTGCAACACCATGGATGGAACTGGAGAGTATTATGCTAAGAGAAATAAGCCAGGCAGTGAAAGACAAATACTATATAATCTCACCTATAAGTGGAACATAATCAACAAAACAAACAAGTGAACAAAATAAAACCAGAAATATGGAAATAAAGAACAAACTGTCAGTGACCAGAGGGGATGGGGAAAGGGGAGTAACAGGGGAAAGAAGAGGAAGGGTCAATTCAAGGAACATGTATAAAGGATCCAAGGACAAAGAAAATGGGAATGGGGGTAGGATTGAATGTGGGAGGTGGGGGATAGGTAGGACAGGGGAGAGTAATGGGGGGGGGAATGAGGACAACTGTAATTGAACAACAATTAAAAAATACAAATAAATAAATATTTCTTATCTTGGTAGTTACAGCTATATTGTCCTCAAGGAAGTGTATCCCTCTAAGTGCCTCATACAGGGCCTTACCTCTAACAGGTTCTCAGTTAAAGCATGTTGAATGAAAAAATGATGTATTCGCAGATGTTATCTCTATCTCTCTCAAAAAATATCAAAGAAAGAGGGAGATCTAGTGTATGTGTTTACATGTGTAATTATTAATGGGGACAGGAATAAGGATCTATGGGGTGTCAGTCAGACCAGTGAGCACATATAGGGTAATCAATTCTTTGTTGGCATCTGTTAAAATGCACATTTCCTACACAGGTGACCTATACCATAGAACAAGTTAAAAGCCTTCTTTTCTAAGTTCTGGTTAATTTATGATTTTTCCCATTATTATCTAAAACATACACGGAAAGAAAATCCAGTTTAAATTGTCCAGAAAGTAATTTCTCTCCTTGAAGCAATAAACCATTTTTAGGCTCAAAGCCAGGTTAGTTTCCACACATGTAATTCCTTGGGGCCTTCAGGTCACAAGCAGAAGGACTTGGAAATTTTAATTAAAGAGATTTCCAGGAAGGGGAAAGAAATTGGCCACCACAACATGAAGCAGTGTTTGTATGCCCAGGACACACCAAAGTCTAGTAGGCACAAGTGCGATGTTCCAGAAGACTCTACCATTAGCACTATTTAATAACAGTACTCTCGCCAACCTTGAGAAATAAATATTAGGGGCAAGGTATTCCACGTGGTCTCTCAATGGCATTTAAATACTATCTGTTCTGTGAAAACACTGGCGTTAGGTGTTAGGTGTTAGGGATCAAATCTTTATCCACAAGGAGATTGTCTTTAGGGAAGGGAAGATAGGTTAGAAAGCAACCATTACTGAAGAATATCATAGGGCTGTGATAGAGACCACACCAGATGCTTCTGGAACAGAGACGAAGAAGGATCTACATCCTTTGATGAACCCTCAGGAAGGCCTCCCGGAGAACACCTCAGTAGTATCTCTCATGAAGACCAGACAAAGAAAGATATACTTTGTAGGCGGGCAAAATGGGAAATGGCATCGAGGAGCGAGGGGACACACTGCACGTGAGGTCCAGGTAGCTGGAGTAACTGGCTCACAGCATACATGTGGATGAGAGATGAGGTTCAGGAAAGCAGGGGCAAGATCATGGTCTATCTTATTAAATAGAGGATGATAAGAAATCACATAAATACTGCAGAAAGGATGTGTCTGAACGCTATAGAAAATGGCTCAATATTATTTAGAGAGGAGTGAATGTATATTTCCTGACCTAGAAGGGGATACAATGATATGTGTGAAGAACTCACAGAAAATTCTAGATAATCAGGTCAGAGAGACAGAGAGAGAAAGTGTTTTGATGGGACTAAATATTTTAGGGACCTCACCAAAACTCAGAAGATGGCAAATATCCCAAAAACACTTTTCAGTGCCTAAGGTTACTTGTGTGTGTATAAGATTTCATTCAATAGCCAGAATATACTGCACTTTCAACTAAAAAATCCACCAGGGAGAGTTTACAGGAGACCAGGGAGAAATGAAATGGAGATGAGCCGGATGCAGTTATAAGTTGTTGATTTTATGACACTGTTTAACAGATTTAGGTAGTATAACATTTAAATGGCTACCATTATTATGCTTGGTTCTGTATCACAAAGATATCACCAGCTCTAGTATTCAGCTAATTAATACTAAAATTACTCTGCTAGTATTATGTACTGAATTTTAATGAAAGGAACACCTTGCAAATATTACATTCTAAAATCTTTGACCATTTATAGTAACCTACTTCCATAATAAAGTAGAATCCCATTGGTAAATAGAATACTGCATTCACCTGTGCAATACTTGTAATAACTATCATTTATCAAACACTTATTTGATTACACACTTTACTTGTATTATTGTGACATTCTTTTTTTTCTTTTATTATTTTTTAATTGTTATTCAAGTATAGTTTTCTGTCTTTTACTCCC
>PVKM010002461.1:0-64974 GCA_004027735.1 Carollia perspicillata | reverse complement strand
AAAAAATTTCTGCAAGGATGTGAATAAATTGGAACCCTTGAACACTGTTAGAAGGAATGTACCACTGTATGGAAAACAGTACGGCCATCCCTCAAAAAACTAAAAATAGAATTACTATATGATCTAGCAATTCCACTTCTGAGTATATACGCAAAAGACTGAATGCAGGGTCTCAAAGAAATACTTGTAGCTCATGTTCACGGCAGCATTATTCACAATAGCTAAAGTGTGGAAGCAACCCAAGTGTCCAACAAATGAATGAATAAGTAAAATGTGGCATATATACACAATGGAACATTATTCAGCCTTAAAAAGAAACTGACATGTGACAATATAGATGAATCAGTAATAGAAACCAGTAATGGAAAGACAAATACTGTATATTAAGTACCTAAAGTAGTCAAAATCAGAGACAGAAGACAGAATGACAGTTCACAGGCGTTGGGGGAAGAGGGGAAGGGGAAGCTCCTGTTTACTGGGTATACAGTTTCAGTTTTACAAAATGAAAAGAGTTTTGGAGTGGTACAGAGGTGATGGTAGCACATTATGAATGTAATTTATACCACTAAGCTGTATACTTAAAAATGGTATAGATAGTAAATTTTATGTAATGTGTTTTACCATAGTTTAAAAAAAAACAACTTGGAAAAAAGCTGCTATTGCTCTCATTAGAAACTTAACTGCGATAATATGGATGGACCCTGAGGGTATGATAAGTATAACAGACCTCACTTACATGTGGAATCTAATGAAACTGGAAAAATTCAAGCACACTGATACAAAGAAGAGACTGGAGGTGAAGGGTTGGGGGTTGGGCAAAATGATTAAAGGGATAAAACAGTAAGAACTTCCAGCTATAAAATAAGTAAGTCATGGAATGTAATGTACATCCCATCGTTAATAATATTGTACTGCATATTTGAGAGTTGCCAAGAGGGCAGACCTTGAAAGTTCTCATCATAAGAAAAAACTGTGTAATTATGTAGAGTGACAGATATTAACTAGACTTACTAAAATCCTTTCACAGTATACACAAATACTGATCAACTGTTGTACATCTGAAACTAATATAATGTCATATGCCATTTCTACCTCAATTTTAAAAAAGGAAAAGAGTATTTACTGATCTAGCAAATGTCCTTTATGTAATGTTGGTGGGGGACAGCATACAGTACACGTAGTATATGTTAACTCTGTAAGATGTTTACATATATAGGAGGAAAATGAGTGGAAATATACAAAAAGGCAATAATAGTTCTCTCTGGGTGATAAAATAATGGATTATCTTTATTTCAGTCTTTAGACACTTCTGAATTTTCTATTTTTTGCAGTGAACCCAGACCCAACACCAAGCATCAATACTTCTTTTAAAGACCCCATTGCTAAGAAAAAAAAAAACTTTGAGGATATCAAAATAATAAAATTGTTTCAAGTTTTATACAGTTCTTTTGTTTTCAAAGCAAATTACTCAGTATGTTTTAAAACAGGCTTCTGAAAAACAAGTGTTAAAAAAATAAGCATTAGGCTAAGACAGAATTATTAAGTCTATATCAATCAGTTAGAAAACAGTTGACATATAAAATATCATTATGTTGAATATTAACATATATCCCCCCAAAATCAATGAACACTTTCCTAATCAAATTCTCATAAGTTAATATTAAAGTTCAATCATTTCACTATAACTTAACAGAAAATTACTTGAATACTGTCAATGTGCCTTCCAATTTTGAATGTGCACATTTGAAATACATCAACTTGTCTTTAACTAACAACCTCCAATGCAACTGAATCTCAGTATGTTTGAGACATCCTACTGCCCTAACAACATACAAAGATTTCTTTTGAAGAAGGGAAACAAGGAAAGAAATACAGAAAATGCTTTTAAGTTCTACATTTATGAACTGCACAAGAAAAGTGTTCAAAAATTGTCTTGAGGGTTTTGACACATACCAGGCTCCAATTTGATAATTTTTACTGCAGCCAACTCTCCCGTATGTATATTTCTGGCCTAAAATGAAAATGAAAATAAAATGCTTTAAAAGTTTGTTAACTATATAGAAGTTACTTGGTATTATGTTAATTTGTTGCTTATCAACCGTGCTTCTAAAAAATGCTAAAAACAAAATTTTAATAAAATTAGTATATTCATTTTTCCATTAAAGAAAAATATACAAAAGACACATATATAAAATATTACCTTTAGTTCCACCACTTAAAACCACTTCTGTTTAAAAGGCTGGTGTACTTCTTCCAAGTCTTTTTTTATACTGGAGTTAATATTTTTCTAAATTAAAACATATTCATGAGGAAACTAGACTTCAAATACTAAGCATGCAACAGAATATACTGATGTCAAGTTATAATTTTGTACACCTGAAACTTACATATTATTATTAACCAATGTGAGACAGCACAGGGATCTTGGCTCAGGATCCCAAGAACACGACACCAAAAAATCCCACAGCTGGCATTACCCCATGACCCCTCACTGAAATCCAAAGGCTGCCTGATGGCCAGAAAAAAGCACAGGCCCACAAGAACGCAACCACTCCTCCACTGCCCAGGAAAAATGTTTTATCTCCCTTCTAATTTCTTGCTTCTTGCATCCTGACAGAAAAATTTCCAAGCCCACTTTTTTTCAAAAAGCCTGCCTTTTTACACAAGTCTGCTTTGCCCACAGCTTATAAAAACAGCTAAACAGAGCCAGTCCCTGAGCAAGCTTACAGAACACCTTCCTTTCCTCTGTGCTGCATCTCTTGTGCTTGAGCATAAACCTAATCAAATCTGTCTGGAAACTTCTCTGGGATTTTCTCTTGATTTCTATCTTGGAGAACTCAAGAACCTAATGCCAGTAACAAATGTTACTTCAATAAATTTAACTTTAAAAAAATCACAGACATAATACTCATGGTTTTATATATTTGATAAATATAGTCATAGGTTTTTGAAGGAACGTTTTAAATAAATCATCTGTATCTTTTGACCCGGAGGAAAAAAGTTTAAAACGTTAACATTTCGTATATGTGTTTCTTTCTGTGGCCCGTCTGTGCATGCAGGAGTGCGTGTGTTCATGAGAGTGTGCATGTGTTGTAGAAGAGGATGATGTCAACAGGGGTCTCCAACCCGTTACGAACCAGGCCACAGAGCAGGAGGTGAGCCTGAATGTAATGCACTTGAATCATTCTGAAACCATTCCTTCCCCTGCTCCCGGTCCATGTCAAAATCGTTTTCCACAAAACCCGCCCCTGGTGCCAAAAAGGCTGGGGACCACTGTTCTACAACATGCTTTGCAATGCTGCCTAATTTTCCACTGATAGAACATGTAATTTACTTAATTAATCTCTTATTGTGGATAGTTAGGATTTTAATATTATTTTGTAAGTATAAACAGAGATAAATGTATGTTAAATTTATATCTATCCACAGCTTTATTTACTTTAGATAAATTCCTTAAAGAAAAACTATTTACCACTTAAAATATTACAGAGAGACTTACTATAATTAGTGTTGCAATAATTACCACCATAAATATTTTAGCACATATTAGTTTATCAGTAAGGCAACCTACAAGATTGGTCAGGTCAAAAAGATATGTGGATTTAAAATGGATATATTACCATGTTGCTCTAAAATAAATTATGTAAATTTGTATTTTCACCAACCTTGGGGATTAAATTGACATCTGTCAAGTTCTATTGAACATACAAATGTTTATTGTTTTTAAAATTACATATTTTCTCCATGCTATACATAATTTTAAATGGCTATATAATAGTCTATAAATCATTCTCCTTTACTGCTAGACATTAAAGATGTTACACTCAGTCTTTTCACTTTTTAAGATTATTTCTTTCTAAATAGATTCTAAAGTATGAAATTACTAGGTCAAAGGGTATGACTATGAACATTTAAGGCCATTAATACATACTGCCTAAATACCTTAAAAAGGCTGTACCAGTATATTGCCATTGCTAACATGGGTGCTCCTTTTCATTGCACTCATGGCACTCCATATGTGGAAATTCAATTTAATAATTTACAACATCTTTCACTTATTAGATTTGAATGTGAACTTTCATACTTGGCATAAAAAATAAGGAGTGCATGATAAAACAGGAAAGTATGATTACTAATTTGCTGGATTAAATAAATAAGTCATTTTACCAGAGGAAATAGTTGAAGAAATAGAAAGAAGAATGACAAAGAATATGGGGAAGACAGCCCTGGCTGGTGTAGCTCAGTGGATTGAGCGCGGGCCTGCGAACCACAGAATCACGGTTCGGTTCCCAGTCAGGGCACATGCCTGGGTTGCAGGCCAGTTCCCAGCAGGGGACACACAAGAAGCAACCATACATTGGTATTTCTCTCCCTCTCTCCTTCCCTTCCCTTCTAAAGATAAATAAATAAATAAATAAATAAATAAATAAATAAATAAATAAATAATCTTAAAAAAAAAGAATATGGGGAAGACGGCCTTACAAGGCATACTTTTAGAAATGACATACAGAGGTTGAGAGAAAAGTAGAATGGGGGAGAGAACCACAGAGGTACAGGCACGAACAGGAAGAAGGAAAAAAAGGATTGTTCTACAGCAGAAGTCTCAAATATTTTGTGATGTGACATTCACATTTTCCTCATCTGTTGTGGTAAATAGGGTAAGGAGGGGTCTCATGAAGAGAGAACAGACATTTTAGTAACGTCCACCCAGAGTTACCCCTCCTCCAATCACTAACACAAATAGAGACTGGACTGGTCAGCCAAACCTCACGCCATTGTTACTGTCTCCTCTTTCTTGCCTTTGGACAAAAAAATTGTCTGTTAGCTTTGGGTCTAAAATCTCTCAGCATTTCAATCTCTTTTGGGTTATAGAAAGTTATGTACGTACAGACTTAGGTAGTTCATTGCCACGCTTCACATGCCAGTGAGATTCAGGTAGAGAAAACATGACCAGAAGTTACAGGGTAAGTAATAACATTGACCTTCTGGGAATTTGTTCAGTGGGCAATAAGATGTGAATTCTGTAACAATGATGTCAATTATATTTGTAAATCTTTACAGTTTAGGGGAACTTTCATATTCAGTGCTTATTTATATTGATGTAAAAGCATAAAGATTTAGTTTAGTAAAGTTAAGTGACTTACCCAAGGCCATCTGCTGACAGGGACAAGAGTCAGTCAGAACCCAAGAACTGTATTCTGATGTCAAGGTTTCACTGCTCTTTTCGATATATTAGAATTCTCTTTTCCCTTTTTAAATACAACAGGCTCATGCAGACATGAGCCAGCTGAGGACTTATTCAAGTTACCATATGCAATCAGCCTGCAAATTGTTATTCCATCTCCTAAATATCTCTGGAACCCATCTCCTCTACTCCTCCATTGCTAGTTTTAGTAAAGTTTTTTTTTTTTAATAAATCCAACAGGTACTAAAGAAGAGTATTAACTAAATAGTATTTAAATAGTATTTAACAGATCTCAGGGGTGACTTCTGTTGAATAATTTACCAAGTTATGTACTAATTATCTTTTACATTAAACTAAGTTATTTTCTACGATGATTTTCGATGTAATAGAATGTGAACTCTTACACATTTAAAGTCTTCAAGAAATAATTTCAGAGTCGATCATCTTACACATTTAAAGTCTTCAAGAAATAATTTCAGAGTCGATCATATTTACTTCAATCCCTAAATATCAGCACATATCCCGGTTTTCCCTCTTTCTCATCCCCCAAAAGCGACAATTTTAAAACTTTTCATTAGAATTCTAAAAAAAACAAACAAACCAAAAAACAGAGAAGCGTCTATGGACATAGAGTGGAAGTTTATATATTGGGAAGAAAGGTTTAAGTATGAGAGACATGATGGCACAAGAAATGTACACTCCCATACAGAGCCATTTGAACCATTCGAGGTTCTAACATTCAGGGAAGGAATGCAATGATTAACTCATGAGACAGTGACAGTTGCTGACACATTTCCAACAACAAAATATCTTCAGCTTATTCATTACTTCTGTTTCCCAAGCAAAACAGGCATTAGAGTAATACACTCTTCCAGTCACTGGAAACAAAAAGAAAGTATGAGTCTATGCTTTGCAACTACAGATTATTGAACAAGTGCCAACAATATGAAAAGATCTTATATGCTTCTCTTAGAGTGTGGAACAATTAATTCCAGTTTCAGTCAGATTAATCAGAAGCAAATGACTTGATCTCTAGTTTGAAAGAAACTGTCCTCATTCTGGTGTATATTCACCTCCCCTGCCCCCTTCCTGCCCCTTTAGCCCAGTCAATCTAGACTGTCCTTCAGATTTCAATTTGGTGTCACCTCCTCCAGGGAGTCTTGCCTAATATTCTCAAGGCTAGAATTGTGTTCTCTTCTCAGCTCTGGGTGTTCTTCTTTGAAGGTTTGTGAGGTACAGCACTATAAATCTGTTGAATGGACAATTATGATTATAGGAAGGTTATTACTTTTTGCTTACAAGAATAAAATATTAAAATCCTCTACAAATCAAAAGTGTTATGAAACTGATAATACACTGTTTTAAATGATCTACTAGTTTTATGTTGGTTGATTCATATTCAATTTTTATTGCTAAGAACTAAATAAAACATTTTGGAAAAAAATTACTATAAAACATTGTTTTTAAAAATTCAAATAATATAAGCAAAAGATGACAGAATCCCTCCTCCTAATGTCATCCCTCTGAGGTAACTCCTATGAATAATTTAGAGGAGATCCATCCACACTTAATTAGACTGATTCCTAAGAACACATATACTGACCGTTGGACAGCTTCTTACAAAGTTAAATAGTCTTACCATATGATCCACCAATTCCCTACTTCTAAGCATTTACCCAATTAAGTTAAAAGCCTACGTCCACCACACAAAAACCTGCATGAGAATGTTTATAGAAGGCTTTCTTCAAAATCACCAAAACTAGAGCAACCAACATATCCTTCAACAGGTAAACAGATAAACTGTACATTCACACAGTGAAATATTATTCAGTGACAAAAACAAATGAGCCATCAAGCCATGAAAAGATTTGGAGGAACCCCAAATGCATATTGCTAAGTAAAAGAAGCCAGTGTGAAAAGGCTACATACTATGAGTCTAGCTATATGACATGCTGGAAAAGGCAGAACTATATAAAAAGAGTAAAGAACAATGGTTGCCCGGGGTTTAGGCTGCAAGTGATGAACAGGTGAAGCACAGGGAATTTTTAGGGTGGTGAAACTATTCTACATGAAACTGTACTGGTGTATGCATGTCATTATGTATCTGTCAAAACTCAGAACTGTACAACACAAAGAGCAAACCATGGACTGTAATAATAATATACCAGTATCGGTTCAATAATTGTAATAATGTATCATTAATCAAAGATGTTAATACAAGGGGAAACTGTGTGGGTAGGGAGGTGGAGGGTAAATACAACTCTGTACTAGTTCTCAATTATTCTGTAAATCTAATATTGTATTAAAATTAATTCTATCAATTATTTTTAAAAGAACACAGACAATTTCCTGGCTGGTGTGGCTCAGGAGACTGAGTGCCGGCCTGCGAATCAAAGAGCTGCAGGTTGGATTCCCAGCCAGGGCACATGCCTGGGTTGCAGGCCAGGTCCCCAGTCAAGGACATGTGAGAAACAACAACACATTAATGTTTCTTTCCCTCTCACCCTCCCTTCCTCTCTCTCTAAAAATAAATTTAAAAAATCTTAAAATAAAAGAACACAGAAAACTATTTTAAGCATATACCTTAAAATATGCTTATTTCAGTCAATTTTTATGATTAGAATCAACAGATACATTGTTTCAATTTAACAGAACCAAAATGGCAAGGACCAAAGACACACGGGTTTTTTTACCGATTCTGAGAGGTTCAGAAAGAAGTAGATCATTGGATCACTGGAGGATATGAACAACAGTCGCAGAACCGCATAAAATAAAGATGGTATTTTAAAATTCAGCTACATCATGTAGAGGTCTTCAAAATATATGTAGTTAAGTGAAAAGTAAATACTGTAAGCTTTAACTCCCACTGATGGAAGAAACACAGAAATGACAGTCTCCATTTTGATACATATTTCTGGTCTCTCCCAATGAAGAACTGATGGGCAAATGGTCTTACCCTGTAATTTTCCAGCTGGACTTTTAAAACAGAAAGCAGTACCAGGCTCTTTTATAATGAAAGGCAAAGAGGCTTTCAGAAAAAAAGATCTTCTAAACAGAGACTTTACAGATTCAATGTAATAAATAGATCTTTCAGATATTTAACTATATAATTTCACACTAAAATCCAAAGCAGTCATATGTAGTACTGATTTTTGAAACCCAACATTTCCCTACAACAAGTTAAATGTGATACTTTCAAGTGTTTTTGTTTTTAACTTTAACACATAAGAATTTGAAGATTCTGGATTATGTTTACAGAAAGAATTAATAGAAGTACTACAGCCCTTCTACAAAAAGGATCTAAATATATTTTTGATTCCTATTCATTTTAGTAGGTTACTGGTATATACTAATATTGTCCTGAGAGTATACCAAACACTCAGAAATCTAATAAAATATTTTACTACAGTAAATTTCTTATTAGTCAGGAATTGGAATTACTGAGTGGAAAAAAGATAAACTAATGGGATCGATGTCACCATACAATCCATAAAACAGCCTTTCCAGTTAATTTTCTCCTCTCATTGCCAATGCAGTTCTCTTGAATTTCTTAACTAATATTTTCAAGTCAACTTACTACTGGAGAATTATTTTAACTCAAACTCTCCTGCCTTAGATTTTTAAATTCAAAGTAGAAAGTTACCCCCACATTTTCACTTGCACCAAGAAAAAAAAGATGTTGATCTTTCTAACTAAGCCATTTATATTTCAACACTATCCAGCCATAAACTTTCCTACATGATGTGAAAAATTTTAATGTGACAAATGAAGTTTTGTGTCTAACACATTTTAACTAGAAGTTTTCAACAAAGAATAAGATATGACTTAATGCACAGTACATCTCAGTAGCCATGGCATTAGAAGATAATTTTTAAAACTAGGGGGAAAAAATGAAACTGGCAAGTAATGACAGTCATCTAAAAGCTATAGCAACCGAGATGGTCACCAGGAAGATAAATGAGGTCAGCTCTTGTATTCCACTTTACTGTTCCTCATATCAGGCCCCTCTCCTATCCTGTCAACTTCCTCCCAGAGTATTTTCAGGGTCACAAAACTTTGCCATGAAGCCAACTGGGAGCATCAGCTTTAAACATGCCTCCTCCTTCCACCAAAAGTATTCTTTAACATAAGAGAAAACCCAGATGTCCCAGTATTTAACAAACAATCTCCCGTGGCCAGTGACTACTCCTCAGAATTTTGAATCCCAGATTAAAGAATATGAACTTCAATACAAAAGTGGCAATACCAGCACCTGTAAGATTTGAAGGGGTGCAAAGTAGCTGGTTTGTCCACAAAAGAAGTAAAATCATTTAGGTCATAGGCTATAAAACTTCTATACCTGATTTTTAATGTACCATTGCTTTTGACTGATTCATTCATTCAACAAATATTACTGAATACTTACTATGTGCCAGGCATTGTTGTTGATGTAACAAAATAAAATAGTTCTTATCTTCAGGGAGCTTTTATCAGTTGGAAAGACAGAGAAGTGAACAGTAAATACAATACAGCGTGAGAAATGCTCCCAAGGTGACAAATGACAACCTAGCAGCATTGTGAGGCCAGTAAAAGTTCAACTGGAGAAAGCTTCCAGGAAGAAGTAAATCTAAACTGAAACTCAGTAAGACTTCCTAGGAGTGGGGTGTAAGGGATTATGGCAGAATTCCAGGCAAAGGTAAAGAGAGAAGAAAACATGGGCATTTCAAAGAAGTAAAATTGTCTTGTATTAGAAAACATAAGAGCATAAAGAGGGCATGGTGAGAGTTAAGATTCCTTTAAAGCTCAGCAGAGACTGCACAGACTATCACCTGCCATCCTCTTGTGGCTATTACCTACTAACTTCTTGGTCACCCTTCCTTGTTTCTGTAAGACTTATAGCCCCTGGCTCACAGTCTTCCTCTCTACCCCATTCTTGCCACCATTCTTAGAAACTCAACATCCAGATCTCCTGACTTCTGATTTTTTGACCTCCTATCAGAATCTTGGTTTCAAACACTGTACTTTCTGATCATAACCTTCTATCCCAGGGATGTCAATCTCATTTTCACCAGGGGCCACAATAGCCTTGCAGTTGCCTTGGAAGAGCCGAATGTAATACCAATTCCTTAACAGTGAAGGAGTAGTTACATCTATATAGTTCTAAAATTATTTTGGCCCTTTGAAGGCAACGGCAAGGCTGATGTGGCCCCTGGTGGAAATGAGTTTGACAGCCCTGTTCTAGCCTTCAGCTCACTTCCTCTAGTCCTCCCATTCCAGTGATTCTTCCACTTCATCAACCCAGTGCACTCCCCACCCTCTCCCTTAACTTGTAAGGGTTCCACGGCCCATCACTCTACTTATAATCACTCTCTCGGAAACATCCTCAATTTCCTTACCCTTCATTCTCTACATATATTAGCCTGACAAAATTCTAATCTTACTAAACCCAATTACCCACTAATTCCATACTGGTATTGAATAGCTAAATGTTAGTGGAAAAACATTACAAAATTAGCTTAACTGGTCTTAATTTCCAATCATAACACAAATATCAAACTATAGCTTCTCCACTAGATTTGATCTTTCCACTCCTAACTCTTCGTAAGGACTATTTTACTCCTCTGTCTTCAAACTTTCAACAGTGCCTCAGCCTCTCTGTTACTCCCCGCTCTCTTACCTATCTTGACTGATGATGGAATTTCCCCTTTTCTTTTTCTAACACTCTCCTTTAACAACCATCTCCAGGACAAATCTCTTCACTGAGCTCCAGATTCCTGAATCTATGGAAACCACACAGGCACCTCAACCTTAACATGTCTAACAGAACACTCAGTGATACCTGCTCCACAGACCCATTCATCCCCATGCCATCCCAATCGAAATAAAAGTTATGGTATCCACTCTGTTGTATATGTCCAAAACCCAAGGTCATTCTTCATGTCTTTCCTTCACAATCTTTACATCTGATATGTGATCAGCAAATCCTGATGGCTTACAAATACAAACAAAACCTATTCACTTCCCTTTACCTCCTTTGCAATACTCTAGTCCAAACTTGTCTCCATTAGAAACTGGTAAACTACTTAACGTGAAACGTGAAGAAATAGCAAGTCAAGGATAACTCCTAGTTTCTGGATTGCACGACTGAGTAGGCAGTGTGGACCCATTCATGAAGATGACAATCACAGGAAAATGGATACACTTAAAGGGGGAAGGCAGTGAAGGGCTCAGGACAATGGGCTCAGGTTTCAACATATTTAAATTTTATATTCCTATGGAAAACTAACTGGTGATATCCCATTAGCCACTTAATATATCGCTCCTGAAGCTAAAGAGCTACTTTGGACTGAATAAAAATTCGGGCATCAGGAGGTGGGGAGGGATGGGTGGGTGGGCTGGGCTGGGAGTAAAGGACAGAAAACTGTACTTGAGCAACAATTAAAATAAAATTTATAAAAAGGAAAAAAATTGGGCATCATTAATATTACTGAATCTGGGCAGGTAGATGAGATTACTTAGGAAGGGTATGTAGAGTTATGAGAAGAGAGTCCAGAACAAAATCCTAAAAATTACCCACATTTAAAGGACAGTGAAAATAGAGAAAAATCAAACTACTCAAGAGATACTATTCTATTAGAATTTTAGTTTGGAGAAACTTTTAGAAATGATCTAATTCAATCTCCTTTCTAAAAAAACAATTCTCTGCTACTTAGTCTATGGAGGTCATTTGGTCAACCTAACATTCATTTTTTGGGTAACTGTATTTGTATAAAGGCTTTTTTATAAACGAACTCTACTTTCCTATAATTTCTCCTCATTAGTCTCAGTTTTGGTGTGTGAGACAATATTGATTCAGTCCATTCCTCCCACTATGACAAATAAGTCCCTGTAGCAGTCTGGGGCCTACGTTCTAATTATAACCATGCTCAGATCAAAAATATAAAAGCCCCCTTCTACCTGTGGATGAATCATGCCAACTTCCTCAACATACCGCACATACATTCCAGACCCTTCCCACCATTCTGGTTACTATTTACTTTGACTATGTGCTCAGAGTTTGATGTCCAAGACAAATGACAGTATTTAAAATACCAGATTCATGACCTTACAGGTGACTTTCCATTTTTTATATTCTATAAAACTATGATATTTTTTAAATTTAAATATAAATATGGAAAGTGTTATACTGAAAACATAATGCAATACTTTATCCTCTGACAGGAGCAAAGTGCTCCATTTTACTTCTACTGTAAATCCTTTTGGGGAATGCGAGGTTATACACACTATACACATTATATACCATATAAGTTGTTACGTAAATTTCAAAGAAACCACTCCCAATAAGATTATCAAATTTAGGATACAAAAATATAATAAAGGGGGAGCCACTTATAACATAGCCTCCACATGGAAAGTTTAAAATAAAGAAGGTCATTCACCTGGCTGGTGTGACTAGGGAGACTGAGTGCTGGCTTATGAACCACAGGGTCACTGGTTCAATTTCCAGTCAGGGCACATGCCTGGGTTGCAGGGCAGGTCCCCAGTAGGGGGTGCTTGAGAGGCAACCACACATTGATGTTTCTCTCCCTCTCTCCCTCCCTTTCCCTCTGTCTAAAAATAAATAAATAAAATCTTTTTAAAAAGTCAAGCCATTCATTGTTTTAACATTTATTCATTGACTACCTCTTATGCATTAGATACTTTTAAGTATGAGAATATTGGGGTGACAACAAAAATATATCTGCCCTGTTGCAATGGGATACATTTTCAATGGGACAGATGTTAGGTCAATACAGGAAAGTTTTAAAAGAAAATGACTGCTTCTAAACATAGCATGTCATTATTTAAATAAGTTAAATGACCATTTCTCAAGGACAGGGCATATGTGAGAAGTCCTCTGTGGAGCAAGTTTTTTCCAAGCTGTCTTCCACACACCATTACTGAAGTCTGCAGAGGTGCTTCTTCCTCCATGGCAAGTGGACATATTGCAAGTTTCCCCCCACCATCAGACAGCCATATTCAGAGCCTGAGGCCTGCCCATTAGGGTGACCCCAAATATGGCCACATGACTTATATTTCAGGACACACTAAAGCCTTAGTCTGTCAGAAAACTTGTCTATGAAAAAGAGTTTTTCTAATACTTTCCTAATACAATTTAATTTTTATTGAAAAATGAGATCTTTCCAGAAGATTACTTAAACTAATTATCTGGACGTCTTAATGGTGAAGGAAATGGTTTAAGATTAAAAGAGGTAGGACTGCCCTGGCTGGTATAGCTCAGTAGACTGAGCACCAGACTGCGAACTAAAGGGTCGAAGGTTCAATTCCCAGCCAAACACATGCCTAGATTGCAACATATCCCCAGTGGGGAGGGTGCAAGAGGCGACCACACACTGATGTTTCTCCCCTTCTCTTCCCACCTCCCTTCCCCTCTATCTAAATAAAATAAAATCTTTTTTAAAAAGTGGCATAAAAAAAGCAGCATGCATTTCTATTTAAAAAAAAAAACAGCTGGTATGGCTCAGTGGATTGAGCACTGGCCTACGAACCAAAGAGTCGCCAGTTCGATTCCCAGTTGGGGCATATGCCTGGGTTGCAGCCCAGGTTCACTGATGTGGAGTGTGCAAGAGGCAACCAAACATTGATGTTTCTCTCCCTCTCTTTCTTCCTCCTTTCCCTTCTAAGAATAAATTTAAAAAATATTTTTAAAAAAGAGGTAGGACTGTTAGCCAAGATGGAGGCATAGGTAATACATTTTGCCTTCTCACACAACAAAAAAAAAGGACAACAAATTTAAAAACAAAAAATAACCTGAATTGCCAGAAAATTGAACTGCATGGATGTCCAACAACCAAGGAGTTTAAGAAGAAACATGTATTCAGACTGGTAGGATGGGTGGAGACCAGCCGCCAGGGTGAGAGGACACTGGCAAGGCTGTGGTGACAGGGTGGGCAAAGCAGCTGGTGGACTGGGCAGTCCCACATTTGCATGTGGACAAACGAGGAGGAGCAAATGGGAAGCAAGAAAAACCACACAACCCAGGATTCCAGCGCAGGGAAATAGAGCCTCAAAACCTTAGACTGAAAAAACCTGTGGAGGCTGCAGCAGCAGGACAAACTCCCAGCCTCTCAGGAATTCATTGGAGAGACCCACAGGGTCCTACAAGGTATACAAACCCACTCACCCAGGAATCAGCACCTGAAGGACCCCATTTGCTTAGGGGTAGCAGGGGAAGTGACTGAAAGCCAACCTAGAGCCGAGCAAACGGCACTGTTCCCTCTCAGACCCCTACACCATATACGGCGCCACAATGCAGCACCATGAGTTGCCCCATCCCAGAGAATACCTAAGGTTATATAGGAGAATACCTACATAACAGGTGCACCCAAACAAAAAAAAACATAGCCCAAATGAAAGAACAGATCAAAGCTCCAAAAATAGAACTAAGCAAGGAAAAGAGAGCCAACCTATCAGATGCAGAGTTCCAAATACTGGTAATCAGGATGCTCACAGAAATGGTTAAGTATGGTCATAAAATAGAGGAAGAAGTGAAGGCTATGCAAAGTAAAATAAAGAAAAATATACAGGGAACCAATGGTAAAGGGAAGGAAATCGGGACTCAAATCAACAATTTGGAGTAGAAGGAAGAAATAAACATTTAACCACTACAGAATGAAGAAATAAGAATTCAGAAAAAAAAAATGAGGAGAGGCTTAGGAACCTCCAGGACAACTTTAAATGTTCTGACACCCAAATCATAGGGGTGCCAGAAGGAGGAGAAGAAGGGCAAGAAACTGAAAACTTAGTGGAAAACATAATGAAGGAGAACTTTTCTAATCTGGCAAAGGAAACAGACTTCCAGAAGTCCAGGAAGCTCAGAGTCCCAAGGAAGTTGGACCCAAGGAAGCACACACCAAGCCACATCATACTTACATTACTCAAGAATAAAGATGAGGAGAGAATCTTAAAAGCAGCAAGAGAAAAGGAAAAAATTACCTACAAAGGAGTGCCCATACGACTATCAGATGATTTCTCAAAAGAAACCTTACAGGTAAGAAGAGGCTGGAAAGAAGTATTTGAAGTCATGAAAGGCAAGGACCTACATCCAAGATTACTGTACCCAGAAAAGCTGTTATTTAGGATGGAAGGGCAGATAAACTGCTTCTCAGATAAGGTGAAGTTAAAGGAGTTCATCATCACCAAACCCTTATTATATGAAATGTTAAAGAGACTTATCTAAGAAAAAGAAGATGATCAAAAATACGAATAGTAAAATGACAACAAACTCACAACTATCAACAACGAACCTAAAAACAAACAAAAAACAAACTAAGCAAACAACTAGAACAGGAATAGAATCACAGAAATGGAGATCACATGGAGGGTTATCAGCAGGGAGGGGGAGGAATCGGGGGAAAGGTACAGGGATTAAGAAGCATAATGGTAGTCAGGGGGAGGTGAAGAATAGTATAGGAAATGGAGAAGCCAAAGAACTTATATGTATGACCCATGGATATGAACTAAGGAGGGGAATGCTGATGGGAGGTGGGGTGTAGGGTGGAGAGGAACAAAGAGGATAAAAAATATGGGATAACTGTAATAGCATAATCAATAAAATATATTAAGAAAAAAGAAAATGAACAAAAAAATTTACCAAAAAGAATGCATTATTACTAATAATTAGGTATGAAATTTATGTTATATAAATTATATAATTTATATAATTTAATTTATGGATATAACATATAATTTAAGTTTATGTTATATCCAAAGGAACCCAAAACACTAACTGGAAAAATATAAGCATACCTATGTTCATTGGAGCGTTATTTGCAATTGTCAAGATATGGAAGCAGCCCAAGTGTCCATCAGTAGATGAGTGGATAAAACAGTATGGGACATTTACACAATGGAACTCTACTTGGCCGTAAAAAAGAAGAAAATTTTCCTCTTTGCGAAGGTTTGGATGGACTTGGGGAACATTATGCTGAGTAAAATAAGCCCAGTCAGAGAAAGACAAATACCATGTGATTTCACTCACATATTGTATCTAATGGAGAAACTGAACCAAGACACAACATAGAGACAGACTCATGGGTAGAGAGTGAGATGACAGTTGAGGGCTGGGATGGCGGAGGAGTTGCTGGAGGGGGAGTGATTGAGCAAAAAGGAAAAAGGACTCATGGACAAGGACAACTGTGTGGTGATTGCTGGGGGGGAGGGGCTGGTGTAAGGGCACTAAATGGTAATGGTAAAAAAAAGAAAAATGTATGAACTAAAATAAATAAATAAAAATAAAAGAGAAAAGATGTGGCCAATCACTGTTGGTAGGTGTGACTTTTGGGAGGAATAATTGGTCAAAATTCCCTAAACAAACCTTAAAAAATTAATTATAAAAATTTACTTAAAGAAATAATTAAGGATATGTGCTATGAATTTGTTCAAGGTTACTAATCACAGCATTACTTATAACAGGGAAATAATGGAAACAATCTGCTTGTTCAACAATAATGGATTAAAAATTGTACAACAATTCAAGAAAATACACAAATATTAAATGTGTATATTTACTGACATGAAAAGTGGTTTGTGCTGTCCTGTTAAAAAGGACATTATCAAGTATATGTACTACAGAATAATGCTTAATAAGCTAAGCGTATTAAGCATTAAGCATCATATATGCTTATATATGATTTATGTATATACCTCTAATATGAGTTTTTATAAGTCTAAAAAGATATATACAACAATGCTTACATTACAGTGAAGGAGATAGAGGTAATTTTTCATTTATTCCAATATGAAATTCTTCTAAAATGAACACATATTATTTAGAAGGCTACCTATGCTGAGGCAAGGAAGAGAGAGGCAAAATAGGAAGGCAAGTCCTACCCATGGATCTACGCTATTGCAGAGAGAATAACAGAAAATTATTCCTGGGGGAAAAAATGGTAAAGGATCCAAGCCTCTCCACCATCTATTACAGTGATGATAGAAGCTAAAAAGCTTGAAATGCAAAAGCTGTTCCTAACATACTGAATATTATAGCTATTAAAATATTAAGTCATGCTCACATTGCCTCCTCCTGATACTGGTAAGAGGAAGGGTTAAAACAGAGGCTCAAGAAGGTACAGGGCACCTAAAAAAGAGGATGCATATGTGTGAGAAATATAACACACTGGTTCAACTTTTTCTCCTTTCTGTATCTTTAATCATCTTCTAACATACCACAGAACTTGCTATCTTTACTGTTTACTGTCTTTCTCCTCCGATATTCTTTTTTTAGTTTTTTAAAAAGGTTTTATTTATTTTTTTAGAGAGGGGAAGGGAGGGGGGTGCCTCTCACACACCCCACACTGGGGACCTGTCCCACACCCCAGGCATGTACTCTGACTGGGAATCAAACCGGCGACTCTTTGTTTCGCAATCTGTGCTCAATGCCCTGAGCTACACCAGCCAGGGCTCCTCCCAGATTCTTGATCGCAAGACTCTTTCTCTATTTTGTTCAATGATGTGTCCCAAGGAACTAGAACAGCGTTTAGTACATAAAAGGTCCTCTATAAATATTAGTTAAATGTTAAATACTCCTTTTTACCCTGTTACCCTCCTCCCCCCACTCCAACCCAGCTCCCCATTCATCAGTGTCTCTCATACTAACTATACTCATAGAATAACTGGGGCTGGAAATCAATGGAGGCTCTACAACAGAAAGTGAGGAAAAGAGGGAGGGAAGGAGAAAGGAAGGGAAGAAAGGCTTAAATTTATAACCCTACCTTGGTTCCTAACAATCCCATCTTAAGTTTCTACCTTTAATCTCCTTTCTAAATTTCCAGTGCCTCCCAAATTTTGTCTGGTTTCCTTCTGTAAACTTAGCAACACTCCTGGTCACTTCAATGATAAAATAAACTTAAAGAATAATAACTGAGCCCTGGCTGGTGTGGCTCAGTTGGGTGGAATGTCATTCTGTAAACCACAACGTCATGGATTTGATTCATGGTCAGATCAGGGCACATGCCTAGGTTGCAGGTTTGGTCCCAGTTTGGAAGCATACGAGGGACGACCGATGGATATTTCTCTCCCTCTCTCTCTCCCTCCCTTCCCCTCTCTAAACATGTCCTCATGTGAGAATTAAAAAGAAGAACTGAAAGCTGTAATCAATTTCAATGGAAGGCAAAACCTAGGAACTGTCAAAGAAACATCTGTGTGTCTCTTTCTCCCTTCATAGCTAAGATGCTTCAAGGAGTGATCTACATTCCCTCTACTTCCTTATTTACCATTCACACTCAACTCTTTTTAACCCTTAATGAATCCTTGGTGCTTCTTACTTACATGACCATTCTATGGCTCACTCCTTCAAAACATATTTATTGAATACATACTATATGCTAAGCACTATGTTAGGTTAGCTGATTCAGCAGTAAACACAAGGTCCCTGTTCTTACGCACTTTGTGTAGAGGAGGAAGACTGACAGCAACAATGGTGAGTGACAAATGATGAATATTATGGCAAGAAATCATACAGCTGATAGATATGACCTGTAAAAGGAACAGAAAAGGCCTCCCTGAAAATGCAATGTTTAAAAGGAAAGTCAAAGGGTGGAAGATAAACAGATGAACCAGAAGAAGTGGAAGAGCGTTCTAGGAAAAAGAAACAGTACCTGCAAAAACCTGAAGGACAAAGAGTACAATGCACATAAAGAACTGAATGAAATACAGAATGGCTAGTCTTTTGGTATAGGGATGGCCTTAAAAGGCATACTAGTCTGAGATTTTACTCTCTGGACAAGAAGAATAAGAATGACACAAAACCCAGATTTATGTTTTTTGGAAAATCAATACATTTTCCTTACTGTAGTCATAGTAGAAGGCAACAACAATGGATATACAGATGATAGAGACGGGCTCTTGAAACTCTTGATTATCTAAGAAAAGAACTTCATTATACCTCTTTGTTTCTTCTCAGACGCCTTCAACACACATTACTCTCTTCCGCCACTGTAACACTAGTCCTTCCTCAAATCTCCTACAGACTCTCCTGGGTGACTTCACCTATACTTCACAGGGACCACCCTCACAATGTGATGACGACTTCCAGACCTGTAGCCTCAGTCTAGATCTCTGAAGGCCAGAGCTGTATTGCCTACCATTTATTAGACATATCCACCTATGCAATGTTCTATGACCAAAACCAAACACAAGATCCGCACCCCACAAATTTGGTATTTTCTAATTCTGTTTATGGCACCAATGCAGTCATGCAAGCCAGAAATTCTAAATGCCACTGATGGTGTGTTTTTCTACCATCAATCACCAGGAAATTTTGATCATTTCTTAACATGATTAAAATCCATCCTTTCATTTCATTTCCAGTACCAGTGCCTAAATTTGTACTTGAATAAATTTTTGTCTAGATTATTCCATAACTGGTTCTTATACTTTCAGCAACTTTGTCTAATCCTCTACATCATGAAAGAGTCCCCCGAAAGTGCTTCCTCAGTTTACAGGAAGAAGTACAAAATCTTTGACATGACACACAAGGTCCACTATCTGGTTCTTTTCTGCCAGAAAATAGCCTGTGTTCTCCATCTATGAAATCTCTGCCAGGTTTGGTCACTGCGAACTTGAAAGGCAGATGCAGATCCCTCAGAATGCATCATGGTTTCTCGAGCTGCCAAGTGTTTGCACACTATTGGTATACCTTCCCATCTTACTCACCTGGAAATCACCCCACATTCTTTTAACACGCACTTAATGCCCCCTCCTCTGTTATTCTTCCCAGGTTTACATCCTAGTTCTCTCTTCTCCTATCCACCAATAAAGGAAGAATTAGATATTTCTTCTACTTTACTACAGCACTTATCAAATTATGACTGTTTACATGTCTGTTTTCCTGACTAAATTACATACCCCTTTTTAACAGCATACTTTCTTGTGTTTGCATCCCTATAACCTAACATACAGTTGGAACTCAATAAATATTTCTCTTTTTTAAAGATTTATTTATTTTTAGAGAGAGGGGAAAAGAGGGAGGGGAGAGAAACATTAGTGTGTGGTTGCCTCTTGCATGCCCCCAAGGCCCTGTGCCCAGGCATGTGCCCTGATTGGGAATTGAACCAGTGATCCTTTGATTCACAGGACGGCAGTCAATCCACGGAGCCACACCAGCAAGAGCTCAATAAATATTTCTCGAATAAGTGAATGCTTACAGAGTGTTGTCATGCATCAAGCTCTGTCTTTACAGAATGGAATCTTGGAATATACTTCAAAGTGCCTTAAGCCATCCAAAAATTGTGAGTCTGGCTTTCAGGGACTTACTATGTAAAAGAGGGACTTACTACAGTGGACCCAGTTTATCAAGCATCCAGAAGAACCCATGTGATAAGACTACAAAACAAATATTTCTACACAAATTGTAACATTATTTATAATTGCAAATTTTTTAATTGGAAACAAGTATGAAACTTACAATAACTAAATGAGAGTCTATTCAGTGGATCTTTTTAAAATGACATTTTTGAAGAGTATTTAAGAACCAAGGAAAATGCTGTTCATTCTAAACTAGAAAAAAGAGATGTATCAGGATACCAATTTATAAAAGCCATTTTTAGAAACATATTGGTATAAAAACATTTAGGAAGAAAGCCTGAAACAAATTATATTAAATCATTAACAGTATTTATCTCTGGGTAATTTTCTACTATTAATCTCACCACAAATATTTATTGAGCATCTACTTGCCTGCTATTGTACAGTAATAAGCAAGAGATATCTGTTCCTGTCCTCCTGGAGCTAAACTATTATACTTTTATAATCAATCAGAAAAAGCAAAACAGGTTAGGAAAAAAAAATAGAAGGGATTGCCCACTCTATATTTGTATTCCATGTAAGATAAAAATGATTCCTAGAACAACTCTGGAATCTAGGATAGGAACACTTCTGATACAAATATTTGGATAAAGACCACCCAAATGTCCTGTACTGTGATTGTAAAGTGTGTTATGATTCAATAATTGTCTAGATCACTGTGGACAGAAGGTAATACAGACACTAAATCTCCAGACTTCCCATTAGCAGATTTAAAAGTTAACAATAATTATAAATAAAATTCACTCAGTTGATCCTTGATCCATCTTCAACCACATTTCTTTTCTCTTTTGTTTCTTCCCCTCCACCATTTCTTGTTCCTGCCCTCGATGATTTACACCATCTATATAAAAAAAGCTTTATATTCCTCTTCTTTCAACCAGGGCATAGCCAGTTTAAGACTGAGCTTTCCCGTCTTGGGGATTCTCAGGAAAGATGAGAACCTCAGAGGGGATCTGTGGTCTCAAAGAACATAAAGGTAATTCACAAAGAATCTGAAGCTGTAGTCTTTTTAAAGCTCCTGTTTTATAAGGTATCTCAGGTATTAAAAAAAAAAAAAGGAGAGAAAAGTAGAAATAATACCTGATTAGAACAGTGACAAATTTACCTTCATTGTTCTTCATTGTAATTATGTTACTAGTTTATGTCACTGATTGGAAATACTTCTAAAACTTCCTAGGGTTTACAGCACACCAGAAACACAGTGTTAAATAGCGAATTACTCTAACTGTTCTGAGCTTATTAAAAACTTCAGCACTGTAGCTCAATGGTACATGTTTTCAGGCATATTAAAGACTAAATATTAACTGACAAAATTCTGTAGAACTTAGAACACTGAAAATGGATATGCTATGAAAGTTTTCCAGAAATATTTTTTCTTAGAGAACTCAAATAATTGAAACTTGTAATAAAGTACATATGTAGGATATCACATTAGGCATTACAGGAACACGGAATATTAAATGCTAACTTAGTGTTGTTATGTCAACACTTTTTCATTTACTTTTTCATTCATCAATGAAAAATATTTACTTTTTCATTCATCAAATTTTTAGGAAGCACTGTTTCTAGTAATGATTCTAGGTGCTGTTAGACACTGAACAGTGAACAAAACGGATAAAAACTCTTATCCTCATGGAGTATGTTAGTGGCTAGAGATGGATAATAAACAAGAAAATAATAAGTAAAACATTATTATAAATGGTGATAAAGAAAAACAAAAAAAATAAAGTAGGAAAAAAAAGATGTAGAAGGTATAAAAGTAAGTGGGGAAGATAGCAAGTGTGGCTATCTGAGGGAAAACATCCTGAGCAAAAGGAATAGCAAGAACGAAAGGTCCAAAGATGAGAATACGCTCATCATATTTAAAGAAGAGCAAGCAGACCAGTGTGGCTGGAACAGAATCAAGGAATGGGGAGAGTAGCAGATGAAGTTGGAAAGAAGGGATGCTGGAGCTTCCTGGAAGAGCATGTCAGCAAGGCTTTCATGGACAGGTAAGATAACAACAGGTTTAAATGAGTGTAGGAGGTGATTCCAGGTAATTAGAACACAGGAAAACAAAAGACAAGGAACCAGAGTTGAAGATGTTTAGGAATCAGAGGCTCATCTAGTGTATGAGTATACTTGCAGAGGTGAGGGAGCATGAATGTGAGGGAAGGGGATCATGGGAGAGAGGGTAGTGGTGAAGGGGGTATATGATTGATATTCAGCCTTTGATCCTCTGTTTACAAACTGTGGAAGAGTTTCATAGGGTACCAGGGTGAAAGGCAGATATTAGCTGTCTTTAATATAACTCTTCTATTCCCTGGCAAGAATAAAATCCTGCTCCAGAGAACTGCTTTAAGTTGTTATGTTTTTAAAGAAAAAAGGGAGAGGTCTTGGGATTTTTGTAGGGAAAACACATATACATAGTGAATCATAAGACAAAGATGACTAAAAAGACTGAGAAGGCAAATAGGAATTTCAATTTTTTTAAAGAGCATTCCAAAAAATGACTAATCCATGGATAAACCACTGAGTTAATTATTTCTAATTCTACATAAAGAAAAAGAGGATTCTGTTATAATTATCCACTTTGAATTCAAAGGTAATCAAGGCAAAATCTGGGACCCACCTCACAGTTCGACACTCCATATCTAGAACAGTGCCTAGTACATAAGATTCAAATGTCTATTAAAGAATTGAAAGCCTTACAGTCCACCCCAGTAGGATCAAACAGTGCTAGAGCTGTTAAAATGTTCATACATATTAACAGCATACTGAACAAAAGCAGAAACCTGGGAAGAAAGAGTGTTTTCCTTCCATATTACCACCTGTGCAAAACCCCAGAGGAGTCTACTGATTAATTACCCCTGTGACATACAAGGCCCTTTGAGCTACATGCAGTATTGTTGTTTGGAATAATGGAATATATATCGTGATTAAATCCAATAAACAATGCTGCTGCAAAATTAAATAAAGTTTCCCTAAATATACCCATATGAGTTGAATTAATGCTCCCTTTTTGAACACAGAACCAAAAGCATGAGGCGATCTGAAACAATTTCCTTCCTCTTGATCCTTAAGAACTTAGTGGATTTAGGGAATTGGGTTTTCTTCTCTATGTTTTTTTAAATCCCAAATTAAGAGTAACTCACCCTCATCAATTTGTCTCAAATAATGCAAAAAAGCACAATTAAAAATACAGCAGTTCTTGTGCACGTTTGGTGATGAGATGTTATAAATCCCAGAGAGAGAACATTATAAATTCCAGAAAGCAGGGGGAAAAAAAATCATCGACCAAGATGCAAATGATGAAATTTCTGCCAGGAAAAGCATCTTTCTGCATAGGATAACATCTGTGCTCACGTCGTTTTGACCCAATACTAGACTGTGTACAGTTAACACTGAGAGGCAGGGTTTCATACTTTTAAAATTAAGCTTATTTGTTTTAAAGTGTTTTTTTAAATGCAAATATCGGAATGTCGGTATTTTCTCCCGTCTTCCATGAAGCATTTTTCCATGCTACTACTAGAGCATCCTCAAGTGCAACTCCGTAAGTAAACTCAACTCCCTTCAATACCATAAGCAAGCATGGAAATGCCTTTATACCACAAAAAAGTACAACAGTGGTTTGCAAAAGTGAGGTTATTTCTGCTTCTTGGTAGCGTTTTGAGCAAGCATATGAACATCGGGTGCTTTGAACCGAGTAAACGGCACCCCGGCCGCTTCATCTCCAAGATGCAACAATAAAAGCATGCTCCCCCTTATACATCGCCAAAAAGTGGCCCTCTTCCCGGGAGCCCCTGACCACAGGAAAAGAGCTGGGTTCAGGGGCGGCCTGCCTCACCTTATAGACGTCCCCGTAGGTGCCACTGCCAACCCTCTGGACGAGCTCGTAGTCATGCTGCGGGTTCCGCCTTAGGATGTCCGCGGAAGGCCGCAGCGGGGCCTCCATCTTCGCCCAGCGCCGGGCCCCTGCAGGCTCAGCCCGCGGCGCCCCGGTTCCCGCTAACGAGGACAAACTGCGCCGCTTGCCAACATGGAGCCTCAGCTTGCAGCTCAGCCTGCAGCTCCGCCTGCACAAGGGACAAGTAAAGGCGAGTTGGCGCCGCGGGCTTGGACACCGAGCGGCCCAGCCCCCTTCCCTTCCGCCCAGCCGGGAGCCGCGGAGAAGCGGCTCAGGGAGGGTCCCCGGCGCCCCGCAGGTTCGTTCTGGCAGCGGCCCTCCCCCTCCTCCGCAGCTTGCGAACTGTCCGGCCCAACCTCCCCGCCCTCCGCGGCCTGGGGACGCCTCGGTACCTGAGAGGGGCGGCCCCGCTTTGTTGAGCACCGCGCCCGAGACCTACTTCCTCGCCGGCGCCTGCGTCCTACGTCCCGGCGCCTGCGTCCTGCTTCCCAACGCCCGCCCGCCTGCCGCTCCAAGTCGCGCCGCAGTCTCCCGTTGCACCGCCCGTCCTCTCGCAGGCGGCGGAGGTGCGTACGGTTGCCGCTGCCGTCGCAGCACGTTCCTACCCGGGGCTGCGTCACCGGGAGACGCGTTCCCGGTCAGCGTGGGTCGGCGCCCAGCGACCCGCCCGAGAGCGCTGGCCGTGGGACCAGAGTGCCTCCCTGAGGCCTGGTCGGGGCACGACAGCCTCCCGGGCGGGCCCCTGGCCGAGCGCGTCTTTTAAGGGCCCAGGCTCTGCTTCCCACTCGCAGAGCTAGGGACGCCCCTGGGCATTCGTTGGCCGAGAGGTCTCGGCTAACAGCCCCCAGATTCATCAGGTAAACTTAATGACGGGTAGAGGGAGATGGGTGGGCACGAGAGCGATGGGAACGCAGCCCTCCCAGTTCACGGAAAAGGTACGTAGAGGGCACTGGGCCAAAAGTAACCTGGCATTGGGGCGCTGGGAAGGAGGTGGGGGAGTGCCAGATTAATTTAAATTGCGGCACACCCTACTGCACCTTCCTGTTTTGCAAACTCTTCCCAGCGGTACCAGTTAAAGGCTGGACAGCACACCTGAACAACCTGTCTTTCTACGGAGTTTTCCCGAGACATTTCTGAAAGCTTGAATTCCTAGGAAGTCTTAATGGCCCTTATTCCTGTTGGACACAAGCGCTCTCACCGCGGCTATTGCCCTTTGGTTAAATCAGAAGTTCAGAAGCTAAAACGAAGGACCACCATAACCTGGTTCTGGCTCCACCACTTCTTCAGTATATAATCTGGGAGAAACCGTGGTATTTGGCAATATCTCACTATCCTTATCTGCAGCTCGAAAAGGATTAGTTTTGCACCTGACATCCAAGAAAGTGTTGCAGGGGTGTCCAACCCTCTGGCATATCTGGGCCACACTGGAGGAGTTCTCTTGGGCCACACATTAAACACAAAAACACCAACGAAAATAAAAAAAATGTTTTAAGTAAATTTACAACTTTGTGTTAGGCCTCATTCATAGCCATCCTGGGCTGCATGAGACCCCTCGGCCTCGAGTTTGGACACACTTGCTTTTTACAGAATTATAAAGAGGGTAATCAAATATAAGAGGTTTTAAAATACTTTGCAATACACAGAATATCAAAGAGGAATTCAGGAAAATAATTTGGCTGGTATCTCACAAGCTGTTTTGCATTTTCAGTTCTTGTTATGAAGGTAGAAACAAATTTGCTGGATTTATGCATACTGGCAAAGTTATTTCTAGAGCCCAGTAGAAGTTTTGAACAGAAAAGCCAGACAACACTCAGCCAACACATTTAGTGACTGAAAAATCACAAAGGAGCAAGTTCCAGACATTGGCTTGTGGCTTCGAACATCCAAGTCAATTCTGTTCCTGGGCAATATGCTCCTTGTTGATCATTGTAATCAATTGTGTCATGTAGAAATTAAATTCACACCTTAACAGGACAGGGTATATGTATTTTCTTGTGCTCCATACACAAAGGGCACTTATTTATGGAATATAAGTAAGCTCAGACTTACATGCTCTACAGACAAAGCCTGTGTGTTTGCTGTATTGAAAAAATTGTTGAAGAACAGTTCCTTCTTTCAGAGCTTCTTGGCACTTGTTTTGGTGGGCACATACTTTTGGCTTCAATGACTCAAAATCTTTTCAAATGTTCTGTTAGTATCCTAGTACTTGTTAACTGTCATAGACTCTTTTTTCTTTTTTTCTCCTGTGATCCTATAAGCATTGATCCTTTCTCTAGTCTGAAATTTATTTACTGTTATTTATTCATACCTGCCTTATTCCACAGAGAATTTGAGACATCATACAGAAAATATATATAGTAACACAACACAAAAATAAGTAAATGAGGAAATGGGTATGATGTTAAAGGGAGGGGAAAATAAAATAGTGGAACAATGTAACAAATTAGCCAAAGCAGAGGATTTTATAGTGTTTTTGAGACCACAATCAAGAGAGGGGCATGTTTTCCCCCCAATACTAAGACTTCAAAAACTTTACCTCATAAGTCTTCATAAAGTGGAAACTTCGAATTCAGTTTGAAATAAGGATAGTGTCCTTCTAATAATCGTCGAAGCATGTCATTCTTGAAACACAATGTTTGATATGAATTAAGCAAAAGAAAATTTGAGATCATAGATTTCAACAAGACCCTGGAAAGAGGATACTTTATGTTGCCAGTAATGGCAGACCCATATGCTTTAACCATTCACTCAGGGGTGGATAGCATGAAAAAAGTTGAGATTCTGCATAGTAGTTAAAAAATGTGTCTGCTGTAATCATTATTTTACTTGTACCACAGCTGATGCAAAGAGGAAAGCATTTGCTTTATACTAACTCCAAAAGAATCTTAAGGATTTTTAAATACTTACTGGTTCAGTTTATTTTAATAAGATCAGTGAAGTCATAGCTAGTGGTTAAATATTACATGGTTATAAAGAAATTCAAATTCAATTTCCATAAAATAAACTACCGTGTGTAAATTTAATTTTATATCCTAAATTAAGTACCTACTTTCAAGGTTGACAGGTATAATTATATTATGCAATATAATAATATAATAAAAATTATAATAAAATTTGTAGCTAACAGGAGAGTTTTTTTTTTTTTACAAACTACCCAATTGTATAATGACAGGGTATAGAATAAGAATAAATGTGGCTTGATAGCCCCTTCGTCCCAACCAAATTACCTTATTTTCTTAGTGTCTTCATAATATCTGATATATAAATGTATTCCAGCTTTTACTCTAATCTATATAACAATCTATAATGGCTTGTTCTGTGCTTTACAGTGTTTTCCCCTTCTTTCAAAGTTTTTTAGTAAAATGCTTATTGTAATCTGTGGCCTGTGGTTTCAACTTGAGCCAAATATGAATTTTCAAAAATTAGAGACATAAACATTTTTAACTTCTATTTAGGTAAGGTTCACAATTTACTATGCAAGACACAATAACTAATTAAAACCCTCAAGTGTGGCAGAACGGAGCATAAGGACAATATTTTAGTCTATGGATCTATTAAACAATATAATCTCCTGATGAATCTCCCAACATAAACTAGTTGCAAAGTATAACTCAGTGTGATTGAATTGGTTGCTCTATATGTTTGTTAAATATAAATCAGTTAAAAGTTGGAAGACATCTGCCATTATTATGATTTGGATTTTCAAATAGTTAACCCATGATTTCTCTTACTAATTAGGGCCAGTTTTCTGTGTGGCAAAACCCATGTTCTCAAAGTACATATAAGAGAATTCTATTTTGTTCTGGATAGCAGTAGAATGTACTGTATCTCATTCAGAATCAGTATCAGATCACTAGGATGGGAGCATTAAAAAAAAAGAATTGAGGAAGGCAGTGCACATCCTTTTATTTAGCTTGAATTGCTCATCTGGTGTGTTAAAATTCTGTTTCTATCACCCTGATCCCAACATGATGGTTTTAAGGTTTATATGAGAATTGATAGCAGTGTTCCTATGTTTACCTCACAAACTGGTCCTGTCTACAAATACAATAACTAAAATACATATTACAAATAACCTTATGTTGTTCCTTATCAGTTTCCTCAGATCATGAGTATAATGTTCAGAAATGGTGCCTAAAGTTTGCTTACAGCCCACGTAGACTAGTATTTGAGAAACAAAGGCAGAAGAAGCTACTGTACCTGGCTGTGGCCCTATCCTGCAGCTATACAACTCTTTCAGGATTCTAATAAGGTCTTTTTTTCCTTGCCCCTTTAGGGCAAGGATGATAATGTCTCCCCACTGTTGCTAGTTTCACGGTGCTTCCCTATCCCTCGTTGGTCCCTTTAACCCTGTCCTCATTTTTATAAATAGTCCTTTCATTGGCTTCTCTTTCTGTTCTGCCTCTTTCTTGCCAGAATCCTGATTGCTAGAGGAATTGGAAGTAACCTTAGGAAAGAAACTCTTGCTTTCTGGGATGGTATTACTCACATATCTGATGATTACCTGTATAAAGTATTTGTCATGGAAAATGGAACAATAGTATTTCATAGCATGGAGCGGCATCATAATTACTCAAATAATTATCACTAGTGGCATGTGATGTAATGCTGCATGTAGAGCATAGCATTGGGAGATCAACCTCTAGCACGTGGCCGCTTTGACATTGATGATTGCTAAAACTGGTATCATTTGCTCTGACTGCTTCTTTGAGAACACATTTAAAAAAAGACAGCCTTGAATTCCAAACTGAAGGCAGGAGTAGAAAATCAGAATGCTTTTTGTACAGCTTGGAAGAAACCTATATCTCTTACTGCTGCAGGCAGATATGGCTGAGAATCAAGCCCAGGGCCTTATCATAAAGGCTACATACAGAGTTGCAATGTCAGTTGAATGTGAGACCTAGATCTGTTATGTGAAGGTAAGAGCACTAGTAGAGAAGAACTGGGACCCTGCTGCACGAAATGGGGGCATTTGGGCCAATATGAATGAGGCTGAGAACCCCGAATACGAGTTAGACTTCAGCATAGCCCTGATGGAGAAGGACAAGACCTGTTCTTGCAGGAGACAGCTTATGCACTGAAAGAATTATGAGATTTTGCCAAAGACTTACCTAAAGTTCAGATTTAATTTGTTGGTTTGAGCAACTGGTAATTCTAAATTGGTTACTTGAGGCTAGTAGTCTTTATGCTGAGATGCCAGAACTTTCTTGGCATGGTATAAAGGAAAATATCTTAGATTCAAGGAGATGGAAATGTTGGACTGCCTCTAGTATGTGTTTCCTATTCAGTTATGCTCTGTCCATTCCATCCCTAAGAGGACCCATAAAATCTACTTTTATCAATGCATTGGGTAAAGAACCACAGGTACTGAAAAATTATCTTGTGGCTGTTCTTAGTTGGCTGGAGATGATGATGGAGACGGCATAATGAAATTGGGATCCATGATTCAGTTGGAATATTGAGATGTCAGTGAAGGTCAGGTGGGGGATTCTTAACTGTCAAAGACATGTTCAACACAATTACTGTGGTAACCCTCAGGAAGAAGGAATGAAATCAGGGTGTTTGACTACAAGGATTTTTGGTGGTGGTCTATGGTCACCAAGTCTCTAGGAATGAATAAAACCAGCAGCCTACTTAAGTGCTACTTGACATACTAAGCAGAAAAATTCTAGATCTGATGAGCATAAATGTAACTGAAATCACTGTAATAGAGATTCAAGACTTAAATTCCTAACACCTAATTCCTAGACTAAAGCCAGTTTACAAACTGGAGCCCCTTATTTGAGAAAGAGAGGCCAGGTTCCATTGAGGAAGGATTCCACAGTATAACCAGGTATAAACAGTGAATCTCTTCTGAGACAATGCCAGAGGTACTTATGACCTTTTACTGGGTGGTTGTGAACTGAGGAATGGGGAATTCTCACATCTTCTAGAGAACAATAAATACTGGTCCTGAGTATTAATCCTTGCAATCTAAAATACCAGCAAAATTCCAGTGATCAGAGTTGAGACTTAAGAAAGTCAAGTGTAGTCTTGATTCAGGTCTGTTTCATAGTGGATACAGTGGGTCTGAAGAACTATGTGGGGTTATCTTTCCAGTCCCAAAATGTATGTGGGAATAGCTATATTGAGTAGCAGAATCCCTGCTTTAAGTTTACATAAAGTAAGGGCTATTATGATTGAAAGGGCCATGTGAACAACCCCAGCTAATTTATGCTCCCCTGTGCCAAAGTAGAAATTAAAATTAAACTTTACCAGTGGGGGAATTTCAGAAACATGCCCATGGAATTAACTAATCTTGCTTCAAACCCATTACTTAGAAGCAGTTAATTTGAGCCCTGACCAGGTGGCTCAGTTGGTTAGAGCATTATCCTGATACACCAAGATTGTGGGTTTGATGACCAGTCAAGGCACATATAAGAATCAACAATGAATACATAAGTAAGTGGAACAAGGCCATGTGTCTGCTTCTCTTCTTTTAGAATGGATATCAGGGAGGACCCCCTCCAAAAAATGGAATTTATTTATAAACAATTGTGTATTTATTCTTACATGTTTAAACTTCAGCCACCTTCAAAACACTCTGCATTTGATGCATTTGATGACACCTATTGAGACTTTTTTACAGTGCTCACAGTTTTGAACTCATTGATTTTGATGCCTTTTAGTGCTTCTGCCTTTTTTTGTTTCACCTCTTCCACATTGGCAAAGATTTCCCTTTTTTCATCCTGGGAAACAGAAAAAAAAAAGTTGCTCCGGACAAAATCGGGTGAATAGGGAGGGTGGAGCACAGGGGTCATGCTGTTTTTGATCAAAAAATGCTGAACACTCAGCTCGGTATGGGTAGGTGCACTGAGTGCGCTCGTAAACCATCCATTATGAAATGGACAAACACGTTTAAAGAGTCTTAAAAAAAATTCACTGAAGCCGAACACAGCCTCTTACAACAACACCAGCTGGTGCAGATGGATTCCTAGAACACTCACCTAGCAGAGGAAGCCTGCACCACAAGGGAACCAGCCTCCGGAAGATAATTCTGGGACAGATATGTATATATATGAGTAAATTATGTATTCTTTTTTACAGATGTCTAGTATTCCATTGTGGAGGTGTATTATAGTGTACCACTTTCCTATATATGGACATATAGGTTGTTGCCAGTATTTTGCAATTACAAAAAAAATGCTGCAGTTAATAACCCTTACAGAACAATTATTTGGGGGACTCTACTGTATTCTTTTACATATATACATATATATATATAATTTCTTCCTTTCTATATAACTGAATGAGGATGTGAATGCCCAAGCAGCCATCTTAGGTTACACAATAGAAGTTCCAAGTTAAAGCTGAAAGAAAGTATAAACAGCTTGGGTTCCTTGGTTTTTTGAAGCCACCATATTAGCCCTGGATGGCTTATGCTCAAGTTATTTCATGAGAGAGAATTATCTGTTTTAAGCCACTAATTTTTTTTACAGCAGCCAAATCTAAATCCTAAACAATTTAGTCCATGATGATGTTGAGCTAATGAATTAGCTACCATAGAACCAACCTATCCTCAAAAAAAAAAATTTAATAGTAAATGTCCTTTTTGTTTAAGCCATTTTGAGTTATAGCCAAAAGCATTCTGATAGAAATACTGTTTTCAAGATTGCTAGCTGTAGAGAAAAGAAGCAAACGGGAGCATCACCTACTGAGAAACTCTTGATTGAGAGAGCCCTTTCCTTATGATGTGGGGAACGGAGCATGATGAATAAACCAATGGAAGAAAAAATAATTGAGGATACAGGAAGGGGAGGGAATAATTTATAAGGTAACGTTCCAAAGGAGCCAGGAAGAGAGAGGACATAGAATACTGAAGTGCAAATGGAGGAATAGTTTTTATTTTTCCTTTTTTAAATTTAAAGTAAACCTGACCTTGATTTCTTAAAAACAGCCTTACTGAGATATAATTCACTCACCATGTAATTCATCAAATTGAATAGTATAATTCAGTACTTTTAGTATAGTCACAGAGTTGTGCAGAATTGATTTCACAATTTTAAAACATCCTTTTCTAGTTTCTGACTTAGCAATTTCCTGTGTTTCTTTTGCACAGATGAACAGATACACTTACTTTTCATATCCTTTCTTATAGAAAGGAAAAGTATTTGCCCTTTGGTTTTTCCCACTTAGCAGTGTATTCTATATCGATCCATAAAGTTCTTCTGTATTCTTTTTTACAGATGTCTAGTATTCCATTGTGGAGATATATTATAGTGTACCACTTTCCTATATATGGACATATAGGTTGTTGCCAGTATTTTGCAATTACAAAAAAATGCTGCAGTTAATAACCCTTACAGAACAATTGTTTTGGGGAATCTACTGTACTCTTTTACTGGCATTCGCCTGAAAGAGATTATCAGTCTGGAATGTGAACTGGAAATTTTAGCCCAAGAAACAAACACAAGAAAAACAGAACCCACTTCTTTTTGTACTATAAATTTGGTTTGTAGGTTCAGTGTTGAGATAATTTCTATCTTTCTATGTTGTTTCATTAGTTGGTAATGCAAATCTAATGAATACATTTTGCTTTAAAACTATAATGTAAATTTGGTTTATGGAGTTCACAGTTCCGAGGTCACTAGAACCATTAACTGAAATATGGAATGCTTAAAATTTGGCAGTAATAGGTAAGACTTGTTGATTTTGCAGTGTCGGTAGGTAGCAAAACCAAGTGACGATGACTGCAGGCAGCAATACAGCTGTTAACGACCATTCTCTCTCAAGAGAGTCTAACACTAGAAGTACAGGTTTGGGGATCATCAGGTCCTATATGAAGACGCCACAGTAAATTATATTGAGAGAACATAGAGGGAGGAGTTGCTAAAGACTAGGAATAAGCAGAAAGTAAGGACTTGGCAATGAAGAGGCTAGCAGCGGTCAGTCTCCTAGGTAGAACTGATCTGTGGAATGTGGGCAACAACCACATGCAGGAGAAAACTATGTAAGAAGGTGAGGAATGGGATGATGGCATACTTGAGGGTCAAGTAGCACAAAGGGACAGTGTTTCTAGCATACTAAAAACTAAATTTGTAGGCAGAGAGGAAAGAAATCAGTGAAAAGGGAGAGATTGAAAATACTTTTTTAAAGACTATCACCTTTTGCTTTCCCTTTAAAATGGTCTGCAACTTTTTGTGGCTGCCAAGGCTTACCTAGACTATGTAGTATGAATTTACTTCAAATAATTGCCAATATAACTCCAGATTTTATCTCTACAAATGTAGTGGGAAGTTTCGCCCACTACACATTTAGTTACAGATTATGATGAATCTTCAGTTTTCATTTACCTTGATCTTCTTGATCTAATTTTGCTAGTCCAATTTTAAAAGACAGGCCTGTTTGGTAGACAGGTGCAAAATGCACACTACTTATACTCTGGTTTCTCTTCAGATGGTATAAATCTTTCACCCTTTACAAAATGCGCAATACTCTCCTAACTACATGATGTTGCTTTTAAAATGGGGGGTGGGGTGGGTGGAATGGTGCCCAGTAAATAAATGTGGATCAATTTAACTTCTTTAGCTATATAAATATTGCCAGCATGTTTGTACTAATATGTAACTGTTATAGGAAAACAGGTATTTGAACAACCAGTATAATGCAGTATATGGTTTGTGTATTTCTGTGACTAGATAATGCTGTTAAATTCTTTGAGCGTGTGCGAGAGAGGGTATTATTTGTGTATGTGTTTCCAGTTCAAAATATTGCAGTGCATGTCTGTCACTGTCTTCACGCTCTGGGGGTGGGCTGAAATAGGGAGGGTGTGACGCTGGTATTTGTGTGAACTCCAGCTTTTGATGCTGAGCTTGGTTCATCCGTTTTCTCCTCCCTTCTCCTCCCCGCTCCTTCCCTCCAGCGCCACAGCAACATCCTCAGAGTCTGAGCGAACTGCGCCCAGCGCTGGCGCACAGTCTCCCACTGCCAGCAACCTGCGGCCCGGGAGAGGAGCGAGCGTGGTGACAGTGCCTCACTGCCACGAGTCCCTGGACCACCATGGCCAAGAACCGCAGGGACAGAAACAGTTGGGGTGAGTAATATATAGTGACTTCTGCAGCCTGAACGGTACTGGCCCTCTACTTTCTGCTTCTGGAGAAGAGGAGGGCCAAGGGCTGCTGGACGCCAGCATCCAGGGCTGGGAGACGGCCAGGGCCGAGCTGCTTCCTGTTGGGCCGGAGGAACCATGGCAGAGCGGTACCCACGTAACCGAATGGTGCCGTGGGCGAGCGCTGCAGCTTCACACAGGCTTCTCCCTGCTTCTCCCCTACTCCCCTAGTTCACCTCTTGCTAGCATTTGGACAGCACCCACCCCGAACCTCTGGGGACTGGCTGGTTCCGCTTTAGCTGTAGGTTGGCAGGAAGGCAGCGAGGGCGGGCAGGGGCCTGCTGTTACTCGGTAGAGAGGGGCAGGGCATTGGGGATCTTCAATCCCCTACTTCATGGGGAGCCGCGAGCTCTTGTGCCCCGCCAGGGGCGCTCCGGTGGTGGGTGGTGCTGGAACAATGAAGCGGAGTGAGCCGGGCCCAGTGAGAGCGCTGCAGACCAGAACAACCCAGGAGAAGGGACGCCTGCTTGGGGGTGCCCCAGTGCTGCAGTACTCGTTTTAATTTAGGGATTGCTTGGAGAATTTGGGGCAAAGGGAAGAAAAGTTGTGATTTCCAGCCTTCTGCCCCACCCCAACCTGGTACCCCATTCAAGGTGGCATTGTTCTTTGATTTTACCTTTTGGAGATATTGGGCTCATGATTCAGCACCAGGCCGAGGGGAGGGGGAAGGAGAGGCTAGGCCCAGTGGGTTCACGCTGTGAGTGGGTGGGCGGTGCTCACGCAGGCGGAGAAGAGAGAGCGCAATGATGCAGGAGAAATCGGGGCACCGCCCACTCTGCTGCTCCAGACTTGGTTTAGGATGCTTAGTGTGGGCCGGTTAGGTGTCTCTTTCTGCCTTGGACTCCCGATGTTTTAGTCACAGTACTAAACTCGCTACACATAAGAAGCTAAAGTCTTTTAGGACATTTCGTTATCTGAACCATAGCGGATCTCCGGCCACTGTGGCTTGGTGGATATAGAAATATGTTGTTCATTAGCTTTGAATTATTATTATTTGGAAAGTTTACGCCCACTAGGTGTTCGGAGCTCCTTGATTCTCTTCATGTTTCATTGAGATCTATAACTGTCCATAAGACTAAGAGGTATAAATTTTAATTTTAATTGATTATTTTGGTGTACTTTTATCAAAAGTCCGTATTTCTCCTTGCTCAGATTGGTCACAGGACCAACTTAACTCCCAGGAGAAAAGGTTTACATGTAAGAGATTATCCAAGGTTCATGGTACATATGGGATGTAGTAGGGAGATTTGTCTTTAGTTATCTGAATTTAGAAGAAAGTGGTTCCATTTTACTGAAATCACCAAACCCCCATTTTAGTAGGTGTGACTATTGCAATAACACTGTTTTCTTTGCTTCTTCTGAAATATGGGTAAGCTTTTTCAGGGTATCCCCTTTCTACACCTCCTCTTGGCTTCTAGAATAAGAATTTCTTGAACACTCACAGTTAAGGTGTGTATGTTCAAATCAGTTTTGGTCTTGAACTTCGTCCACTGTTGACTCCACTCTGGAGACAGACATGTGAAAACTTATGCTGAGGGTTAAAATTTTTCTCCTTGATGAAGCTTTGGAACATTATTCTTCAGTATTTCCTTTGGTTACAGATCTTTGTTTAGTGGAGGGTCTCTCTCTCTCTCTCTCTCTCTCTCTCTCTCTCATGTGGTTCTCAATGAGATTTGCATAAAAATGACATTGGGAACTTATTAGAAATGCAGATTCCCATGTCTTGCAGCCAAAACTTTTGAGCCAATAGGTCTGAAATGGGGTCTAGGACTTTTAATTAGCATCTTAGGTGATTGAGAAGCAGGTGGTCTTTGGATGTTACTTTCAGAAACACTATCAGTATTTATATTTGATAGAAACATAATTCAGAAGACTCCAAGAGAGTTTCAACTCAAGTGATGAATTAGGAAAAGAAATACCAGAGTCACTATATGTTCACTGGAAATGTTCACAGAAAGCAAACAGTGGAATTGTGGAGTCTTACCTTGATGCTCCGTGAAAATGCTTTACTATTTTTCTTTGGTGTAAAGTACATATGACATAAATGACTTAGAAAATGTAACATATGAAGTAGGAAACAGGGGTTTTTGCCAAAGTGTTATCTATGTCTGTCTTGATTCCATTTTATTACCAGTACCTAGTAGAATCCCTAACAAATAGTAGACATTTAATAATACCAATAATAGCTAATATCATTGAGGTAGGTACTGTAATCCTTATTTTACATATTAAAGGTTAAATAATAGAGCCAAGATTCCAATTCTGGCAGTTAGACTTCAGATTCTTTCATCTTGACCACTATGCTATACTGCCTCTTTATTGAGTGGATAATATCTTCTTCATTAAATAGAACTACAGTTTTCAAGGCACATTCACATGCATTACTACATTTGATCTGTAGCCTCTTAAGTTGTCAGGACACATTTCCTGTTGTGCAAATGAAAAAACTGAGTCTCCTATCAGTTAAATAACTTGGCAAAAGTAACATATTTGGCAAGTGGGAGAACTAAGATTAGAACCTGGGAATATCTTCTAATTTATTTTCTATAACATGGTGCTGTGGAATGTTTTATAAGATAATGGGGCATAGTGTGAGGGGAATAGAGAGAATAAGCCCTTGTAGAAGCCAGAGGTCTCTGATGAGAAAGAACTCAGGTGATAGCTACAAAAGACTGACCTTATCATCTACCTAGATGAATGTTTCCTAGACAAGTTAGAAAGCCAACTGCCAAGGACAAAGGTAGACTATCCAGAATTGTAATATATAGTGATTTCCAAGAAATGGCAGGAGAGATATTTGTAAAATCTATACAGGAAACCTAAGATTTAGATAAGGGCTCCCTATAGGACCATGTAACAGGTATTACTATTATTTGAGTGGTCAGAGAACTGGTAGGTTCTATAAGGACCATGGAAGCTAGAAAGCAGTAAAAGCATCTCTGCTCACACCCAGAACTGGGGGTGATATTTGAGGATCATACTCAGAGGTACAATTGGGAAGCAGGTTTATGAGTAGGACTGAGGATCTCATCACCTGTACTTAAATCTACACTGAACTAGAAGTTTAGATAAATTTAAGCTTTTAAAAATTAATTCCTCAAAGATAGGCATTATCCTCATTTTAATATATAGGGAATCTGAGACTCAGAGAGCATGAATAACTTGCCATAGGTTCCATAGTTTTTATGTTATAGATCTAAGATAGAAATTTAAAGTTGTTTGCTTCCCCAGTTCATGCGATGAAGATGAGGAACTAAAACAGTATGCCAAAAGGTGCCACAGTAAGCCTATCTAGGCTTGAGCTGGTATAAGAAATCAAGGCTCTATAAATTTGATCACCTTGGACTAGAAAAGAAGGCAAAGAGTGTGCTAGTGTGAAAAGTAAATGGAACAGATGAATATCAGGAGGCAGTAAGTAGCCCAGTAAGCTGTGTTTTAATGTTGGGCTTAGAGGTTAAGTACTACTAGAAACAAAACAGAAGGTCATCCTTTTTTTGTTGTTGTTTATTTGCTCTAGTTAATTATAATTGCTTAAAAATTTGGGACACCAGATAGGAATTTGAGTTTTCCACAACATAACAAACTGTCAGTGCAATATTGCTTTAGAAAAGTAATATTGCACTGAAATGTCAGCTTTTTCTGCCCTTAAAGAAAAACTATCTTAGCTTTACAGTAAGTATAGTAAGTATTTATTTGTTGAAAATCAATTTTTAGATTTGTTTTTTGAGGAGAGATTAAGAACAATTTTTCTAGTTTTATTGAGAAATAATTAACATCACTGTATATGTTTAAGTTGTATAATATGATGGTTTAACTTACATATATTGTGAAACAATTACCACATCCATCATCTTATATAGATACAATAACAAGAAAAATATTTCTCCTTGCACTTAGACCCTTAGGATCTACTCTCTTAACTTTGTGGTACATACTTGTATACCATACAACAGTGTTAAATATAGTCACCATGTTGTACATTACATCCCAAGTGCTTATTCATCTTATAAATAGAAGTTTGTACCTTTTGGACTACCTTCCTCCAATACCCCCTTCCTTCAACCCCTCGCCTCTTGTTACCACAAATCTGATCTCTTTCTGTACAGATTCAGTGGTTTTGTTGGTTAGTTGGTTGGTTGGTTGGTGAGATTCTGTGCATAAGATCATACAGTATTTGTCTTTCTTTGTCTGGCTCATTTCACCTAGCATAATGCTTTCAAGGTCCATCCTTAGTGTCCCAAATAGTAGGATTTCCTTGTTTTCTATGGCTGAATAATATACATATATATGGATCACAACTTCTTTATCCATTCATCTATCAGTAGATACTTTAGTTATTTCCATGTCTTAGTTATTGTAAGTAATGGTGCTATGAACATGGGGATGCAGATATCTTTTCAAGTTAGTGTTTTCATGTCCTTTGGATATATTCCAAGAAGTAAAATTGCTGGATCATATTTTTAACTAGTTCTGTTTTTAATTATTTGAGGAATCTCCATGTTGTTTTCCATAGTAGATGCACCAGTGTACAATTCCATTTATGCACAGGGCTCCCTTTTCTCCACATCCTCAACAGCACTTGTTATCTCTTTGATGATGACTTATTGTGTTGATAATGACTGTTCTAATAGGTGTAAGGTGGTATCCCATTGTCATTTTAATTTGAATTTCCTTAATGACTAGATGATGCTGAGCATCATCTTTTTATGTACCTGTTTATATATCCTATTTGGAAAAATATAAAAACAATCTTGAGTACAGTATAGTTACTTTCTGATCTTTCTTTTCCCATTGGATGTGTTCTGTTTTTCATGTGATGAGACTATTTGTTCTTTTTTAAAAAATATTTTATTTATTTCTTTTTAGAGAGATGGGAAGGGAGGGAGAAAGAGAGGGTGAGAAACATCAGTGCATGGTTGCCTGTGGCACACCCCCTACTGGGGACCTGGCCCTCAATCCAGGCATGTGCCCTGACTAAGAATCGAACCAGTGAGCCTTTGGTTCACAGGCCAGCACTCAACCACTGCGCCACACCAGCCAAGGCTATTTGTTCCTTTTTACTTACCTTATGTTCCATATATCTAATCCTTCTAAAACAAAATAAAACTTCTAATAGGTTATGTATATACCTGTATACAGACTCTCCCCTCTCATTTTTATAATTTGCCTTCTCTACATCTTTTTCAACACATTTTCATATATTCGTATATATATATATACATATATATATTTATACTTTGTATCTGCTTACAGCTTGTATCGATGTCTCCTAGGTTATAGCTTTGCTTGATTTCAAATTCTGTAGCCTTTATTATCTTTAGAACCAGTGACTAGAGTGTAAGCAGAATCTGTAATTATCAGGAAAATGATCATCAGGAAACTGAGTTACTGTTAGTTAAAAAGTTGGGGTACAGTTAAATTTGGAGGCTCTTTTACATAAGAATCCTTATGAAAAATATCCAATATGCAAAAGAACAAATAAAACATAGATGTTGAGTTTTTATTTTATTTATTTATTTAGATGTGTGGTTGCCTCTCACGCATTCCTAACTGGTGACCTGGCCCACAACCCAGGCATGTGCCCTGACTGGGAATCAAACCAGTGACCCTTTGGCTTGCAGGCCAGTGCCCAATCCACTGAACCACACCAGCCAGGGCTGAGTTTTTGAAAGGATAGGAGGGAGCACCTGTATCCTCCCTCCCTACGTGAAGAAATATACTTTGTCAGTATTTTGACACTGTTTGTATGCCCCTCATTAATGGCAACCTCTCCTTAATTCCTCTCCAAAGATAAACACTTATACATTTGGTGTTTCTCATTTTCTGATAATTTTTTAAAAGATTTTATTTATCTTTAGAGAGAGAGGGAAAGGAATGCAACCATGCTGGCACCCTGATCTTGGACTTCCAGCCTCCAGAACTGGAAAAATAAAGTTCTGTTATTTATAAGCTACCCAGTCTGTGGCATTTTGTTATAGAAGCCCAAACTGACTAAGACATTGGGTCATGTTCTTGGCATTATATCTAAGAATTTATTGCCTGATTCAAGGTCATAAAGATTTATGTTTTGTTTTATGTTTTCTTCCAAACATGATATAGTTTGTTTTACTTTCAGATTTATGATCCATTCTGAGTTAATATTTTATATAGGGTATGATATATTGAGGCTTATATATTTTGCATATAGACATCCAATTTTTCTAGCACCATTTGTTGCAAAGCTATTCTCTGCCCATTGAATTGCCTGAGCATCTTTGTCACAAATCAGTTGACTATTCAGCAGAAATGGAAATATATGTTTCCATTTCTTACACAAAAACTTGCAAATAAATGTTTATAATAGCATTATTTATTATAACCAAAAGTGGAAACACATAAAGCCCTGTCAACTGATGAATGGATAAACAAAATATGTCACAGTACTCCCCTCTTACCTTCAGGGGACACATTCCAAGATCCCCAGTGGATGCCTGAAACTGTGGATAGTACCAAACCTTATATATACTATGTTCTTCCTATGCACACATACCTATGATAAGATTTAATTTACAAATTAGGCACAGTAAAAGATTAACAATAACAACTAATAATAAAACAGAAGAATTATAACAATATACAGTTATAAAAGTTATGTGAATATGGTCTGTCTCTCTCTCCCCAACCCTCTCACAAATTATAAAATCTTTACTGAAGGGGATTAAAGTCCAAATATAGATGGAATGGTGTCTCATGTTTATGGATTGGAACACAGTACCACAACAGTATTGTTTCCTTTCAAATAGATCTATAAATTTAATGTAACTTCAGACTAACATGTTGATTCTGATATTGACATGGGAAGTGTCAAAATAGTCAATACTGATAATAATTAGAAGAATAAGAGAGGCTGGCCATTTTATATATAATGGCATTTTATAAAGTAATTCCAGTTAAACTAGTGTACTGTTGATGCTGGTACAGACAAATTGGTGAATGGATCAGAACTGAGAGCTCAGAAACAAAGTCACTATATATTTATGAAACACATGTGTATGTTTATATATACATATGTCTATGTCTATGTGTGTGTGTGATTCTTATTTGTAACAAAGATCACAGGGCAGACCACTTGAGGAAAGATGGGGCTTTGGTAGAGGTCTGAGGATTTTGTTACTAGAATATAGAATAAGTCAAATTAGATCTCTATGTCATATCTCATAGAAATAACAATTCCTGATAGATTAAGAACTTAAATATCAAAAGCAACACTTAAAAGCTAAAAGTTTATATATGAATGTCTTTCATATGCCATGTAAGGAATCATTTCTTAAACATGACATGCAAATGCTAATCATTAAATAATTAATAAAATTTAATATATTAAAATTAATAATTGCTCTGCATCAATAGCTTAAGGAAAGTGAAAAGGCAAGCTCTAAGAGATTTTTGCCATACATATAACTAACAAATGACCTAGCATTTAAAATATATGAAGAAACCCTGTAAATCAGTAAGAAAAAGACAAACAACCTAATAGAAAAATGAACAAACTCTTATGTACTCACCTGATGAGCATTTAGAGAAGTATGTATCGAAATCACCATGAGATATTACTTTTTCCTATGTAATTGACAAAAATTAAGAAGTCAGACAAAACCAAGTATTAGAAATGATATGGCTTGATATGATGCCTAATAAATTGCTAGGAGTGGGTGGGGAGTAAAAATTGGTACAGCCACTTAAAAAAATTGCATCACATTGTAAAGTTGAGTATTTGAAAAAAGTGCAACCCAGAAATTCCATTCTCAGCACATCTTGTATGTATGTAGTTTGCTACGAACAATTTTAAAGAATTATGTCAGTCTGTAAAAAGTTGTGATGTAGTTTTCAGCTCCGAAGATATTTTTCTAACAAAAATATTGTGTCTGACCAGAGTCCCTGATTCACATCAGTTGTGTACTCAGATGATGATTACACCGTAGGCTAGGAGCTTCAAAGAATATGTATAGTTGCTATCCTAAAAATGGACTTTTGTGCTGAAGCTGAAATTAGGTGTGCAGGTAGTACTAGAATCAAATATGAGTAGATAATAATAAATAATATTATTATTGATAGTGGTGACCATTATTAAGCACATACTACTTGTAAGGTTCTTTGGTCTTCATTTAATAAACATTATTTAATTATCAAAAAGCCTCTTTGATGTAGGTACCATTCTTTTTCTTTTCTTACTTTTTTTTATTTCTTCATCTGAAGACAGGCTCATTGGTTTTAGAAAGAGGGGAATAAAGGGAGAGAAAGATGGAGAGAAACATTGATTGTTTGCCTCTCATTTGAACCCTGACCAGGGACCTCTCATACATGCCCCAACCAGATGGAACAGGCAACCCAGGCATGTGCGCTGACCGGGAACTGAACCCGTGACCTTTTGGCCTATGGAACAATTCTCCAACCAAGTGAGATACACTAGTCAGGGTTGCAGGTACCATTCTTAATCTCATTTTTCAGATACAGAATAGTAAGCCATTATGAGGTTAAATAATTTCCCAACTTCATATAGATGTAAATTGTGAAGCTGGGATTTAAACAAAGACTCTCTGATGACGGCATCTATCATATGGCAACATATAAGCCACTAGATTTTGGATATAACATCCATCTTTGTTAACTTTGCAGAGAGATCCACGGCTATAGGCAATGGTTCTGTTGTCTCCAGATGCTTTGTACTATTGTTCAGAAAGTATTGCTGCATGTCTGTCTCCATTAATGAAAAACCAAATTTCATGTTAGATGTGCAGTATTTCGATAGCACTATTTTTTTAAATTTTTTAATCCTCACCCAAGGACATGTTTTTTAGAGAGATTTTATAGATAGAGGAAGGGAGAGAGAGAAAGAAGGAGAGAAACATCAATGTGAAAGAAAAACATTGAACTGTCGCCTCTCCTTTGTGCCCCAACTAAACCCTGAAACCCAGGCATATGCTCTGGCTAGGAATTGAACCTGTGACCTTTTAGCTTTTGGGACAATGTTCCAACCAACTGAGCCACACTGGCCAGGGCTCAATAAAACTGTTTTGTAGATGAACAGCAATATGTAGAGATATGGTTATAAATGTTATGTGTATATGTGTGTGTGTATGTGTGTATAATCAATGTGATCTGATGACTTAAAATTATACCAAGAGATACAATTGCTTTGTTGTTTTCTTTTTTCTGATTTAAAGCTTTCTTGTGTAAAGTCAAAGTGCATTCTTAGGTGAAAATAACTGTGCTTTAAATGCCAATCAATCGAAACCTTGGTTTCTATATAAAGTTTCTAAGGCAAACATTTTATACAAAAAGAACATGGACCCTCCCGGTATAATATGGCAATTATTCTGGCCCTCCCAGCCTCCTTTTTGACCTTACTTAACATTGCACTCCTTTCTCATTCCTGAGCTCCAAGTACCACTCTTGAGAAAGCAGCTTAACCAGTTTGCACTCTCTCTCAGGGAAAGTGCTGCATCTTTACCAAATAATTGAATTCACCAAGGCTCCTTGGAAAAACAAAGCCAGCCTGGGCCATAGCTCTACCTGGACAGTTGCCTTGTTTTTTTTTGTTGTTGTTATAGGACTTATCAAATAGACATAATGAAAATGTCTATTAAAGTGTATATTTATAAATTTAGATGAAAGGCTATTTAAAAGCCCAGTTTGTTTCAAAAATTAATATTATTAAGGTTTGATTTGAGGTTAATATTATTTAAGGCTAGGTCATATCTCTGATCTGAGGAATCAATGCACATTTTGACTTTCTGTTCTTTTGATACAATACAAATGAGCCCATTTATGTGTTGTCCAAGAGTTATTTGATTTCCACTAAAGAGGCAGAATATAATAGTAGAAAGGGCTGAGATGGAAGTTAGATAGCTACCTGGTATCTAATCCCAAATTGACGGTTATTAACTGTGTGAACTTACATAATATCACTTGCTAGTGGATATGATCTTGGGAAAGTTAATCCAATTCCTAATGTTTTCAGTTGTCACAAATACAGATAATAAATACCTTGCTAGGCTATTTAAAGTAATAAATAGCACAAGAAGGCATCCATGGTAGACCGCCTGATATAGAAATTCTATTTCCTTTTCTAGCACAAGGTCAGTTACATCTTTGCCTTTAGTTCCTTAAATCTACAATAATACTAATAGCATTTACTGTGTACCAGCCACTATTCTCAATGTGTTACATGCATATATTAATTTACAATAACATTACGAGGTAGACAAAGAGAGGTTAAACAACATGCCTACAGTTACTCAGCTAAGAAATGGGGAAGCCTTGATTTTAATCACAGCAGTTTGTTTTTTAACCAGAGGTTTTTTGTTTTTGTTTTTGTTTTGTTTTTAACCAGAGCCTGTGTTTTTAGCCACTACACTGCACTGCCTTTCCAAAGGAAGGAGTTGTGGGCTGTATCAGTTGTTTACTGTCTGTTAAACTACATGATAAACAGTCACAAAATCTCTGGGGCATAGAATAATAAGTATTTATTGATCACAGGTTGAAGTAGCTGTTTGGCCACTCTGTTGATCTTGGCTTGGCTGGGGGTCAGCTTGCTGCAGAGCTTGCTCCGAGTGTCTCTCATCCTGCAGCAAGCAAACTAGTCTAGAAATACTCTCATGGTGAATGGCTGAGGCACGTCTGCTACAGGAAGTCATGTGGATGCTGGCGGAGTCAAAGCAGGAGGACATTATAAAGTTAAGGCAGCGGATGTAAGAATGTGTCACTTGACACATTGAGGTTGTTTTGTAATACACCACAACTGCCAAGGTCTAGGGTTCCAAAATTCATGTATATTAAGAACGAATTCTAAAAGTTTACCTTTGTCAAAAAATAGCATTTCTGACAATAGGAGACTCAGAAAACACACAAATTGCACACACATGCACATAAATTTATAGAAGGTATGCAGAACTTCTTTCAAGAATACTTAATCCAGTCAGTAGGTCCAAGGTAGTGGTGGTGACAATGATGACAGCTAACCTTTGTGAGTTTACTGTGTGACAAGCACTGTTCTCAGCACTTTGCATATAGTGACTCCCTTAACCTTTACCACAACCCTCCTAAATAGGTACTATTAGTAGTTTCCATTTTACAGATGATGAAACTGGGAGGTTTAGTAATGTCCTATGTTCATGCTACTTTTTGTAAGATCTCCACAAAAATAACTTTCAGACAAGATCTGACACATTCAGGGTGGCATGGCCATACACATAAAGCAACTTTCCAAAGTTTCCTCTTTTATTGAATGATTTCCAGACCTTTTTGCTATGGTTTTAAGACCTGTAATATGGTCCTACCCAATTTAATTCTCATTAACTTCCATTGCTATGAGGTATAATTTTAGACAATTGGGAGTCTAGGATTTCGTAGATGGAATGCATGCCTTGGAGGGAGCTGAATTAGGTGCTTTAGAGATTTATTCCAGTTTCGAGAACGTATGATTCTGAGTCCCTGTATGTATTTCCTCCTATGTATATTCCGTTTTAAAAAATTTCTCGAGTCTCTTTAATGTGAATGAGCTTATTTCTAGAGGATGAGGAAAGTGTCCACTAAAATCACTTTATTCCTCTTTTCTAAAAGTAGGTTCCTTTGTTTTTATTTTCTTTCTCATCCTGCAAACAGGGATCTCTGCACTGATGTAGAGCTGTTTTAAAAACAAAATTGTTTGATTTGGTCAGATGATCAGAAAGACCAGATGTAAATCTCTGAGATATGGTGTGAATGACATGTTAAAATGAGCATTTCTAATTCTACTGTTTTCCTGTTTCAGATGTTTGAGAGATAAGAGGTACATATATATTTCTTGGTATTTTGTGATGATTACCTGAATAAAATGCTGTTTTATTCAACAGGTGGGTTTTCAGAAAAGGCATATGAATGGAGCTCAGAAGAGGAGGAGCCAGTGAAAAAGGCAGGACCGGTCCAAGTCCTCATTGTCAAAGATGACCATTCCTTCGAGTTAGATGAAACCGCACTAAATCGAATCCTCCTCTCAGAGGCTGTCAGAGACAAGGAGGTCGTTGCTGTATCTGTTGCTGGAGCCTTTAGAAAAGGAAAATCATTCCTAATGGACTTCATGTTGAGATATATGTACAACCAGGTATGTAGAGGTGTTTTAAAAAGTTTTCTGTTTCTATGCTTCTGTCACTTTGTTTTTATTTAGTAGTGTCCATTATTCCCATTTCTATTATTATGTATCCTAAATATGAACCAGTTTTAAAATGCTATGGTATAATCATTTCAACTTTGATGCTTTGGGTACCAAACTACTAGGCCACTATTGTCTGAAACCACTTGGCCACATTTCACATAGAACGTAACTTATCTTTTTACTCTTTTAAAAATAGATACCGCATAGTAATAAGATTATAAATTTTACATGCTGTAGGGTTTAAAATGTCAAATAACTTTTGTCATAACTTTTTTATTGTAATCATTTCCAATGATTTACAATAAACACTTACAATGACATTTTTCAAGCATTTGGCAAAGTTCAAAGAATTTTACACTGAATACCTGAATATCTACTGCCTAGATTCTATCATTGACATTAACATTCTTACTTTATCACATGTGTCTCCAACTATTATTTCCATCCATCACTTCATCATATATTTCTGCTTCATTACAGAGAAAAAAAAGTAAATTGCTGTTATCAGTATACTTTCCATCAATATTTCAATTATGATAGATTTTAGTAGTTATTTAGTTTTTTTATTGTAAAATTTACATGCAATTACATGCACAAATCTCAAGAGTATATTTGCATATTTTTTGAAAATGCACATACCTCTGTAGCCCCCAATTTTATCAAGTGTATCCTGCCTTTACCCCAGAAAGTTCTATCTTATCTTTTCACACTCATTTCTCACCCCTACCCCAGAAGCAACCAACAGTGTCACAACATTTGATTGAGACAACAGTATAGTGCAGAGATGAGACTTTAAGAGACACAGAATAAATCAAAAGCAGAGGGATAAGTAGAAGATTAAAGCTGGGGAACAAAGGGTTGGGAGTGGAGAGCATACCAGTATTTTTTTCTACACTTTTACCCATAGCAAATATAAACTTTGAGGCAGAATAGACACTACCTAAAGAAACTTTGCATTATGTATTTATACCATAATTACTCATTTTGGATTGATCTTCTATAGTTGAGTTTTTTTTGAACAATTTGGTAATGTTAACTTTAATATCTTATATCTTTTTAAAAAAGATTTTTATTTATTTATTTTTAGAGAGAGGCAGGGAAGGAGAAAGAGAGGAAGAGAAACATCAATGTGTGGTTGCCTTTTGCATGCACCCTACTGGAGGTCTGGCTTGCAATGCAGGCATGTACCCTGACCGGGCATCCAACCAGTGACACTTTGGTTTGCAGGCCACTGGTAAATCCACTGAGCCACACCAGCCAGGGCAACATCTTGTATCTTTAATGTCAGTTCAAACAAATCAAGAACAGAACTGCTAAAATACTCAGGCTTTGAAAGCAAGCAAAACTCTTATCATTCTCTATACAAACATTAGTGTGCTACTTAACACAGATGAGAAAATTGAATGAACAAAATTCATATACTTTACATTCTTTGGTATTATACAGTTTTAGATGTATTCATAGTTTTAACTGTTACACATTTGAGTGAAATACTTAATAACACTTGTCATGCTGCTAGTGTTAAATAGCATTTACTCAAAGTGTAACAGATTTATTTTGCTTTTGTTTTTCTACACCTACTACTAGGTGCCTCTCCTGCTGTTCATTCCCTTCCTCCCCAACACCACAGTAGTATGTTGTTGTTTATATCCTGATATAATATGCTCTCTCATGTCTTTATTTCTGTTTCTGGAATGCCCTCCCTAAGTTTGCTCATCTGGAAAATTCCTAAACATCCTTCAAGTCTTAGTTCAAACATCATCTCTCCTTTAAGTCTTACCTAACTAAGAGTTAGTAGTTATTTCTTTTCTTATGCTTCCATCTTTCCCTCCTCCCATTTTGCTCCCTGATGCTCCCATCTTTCCATACACTCCCATTTTGACATGCATATATTGCATTATAATGGTTTGCTGGCATGTCTATCTCTCTCTTAGGCTAGGAACTTCCTCTGGTCTGGATATTTTTGTATCCCCAGAACACAGTATAAAATGTGGCAGGTGATTGCTCCTCTGCAATTACTTTGTGGATGAATAAATAAAGTAATTGTATCAATACAACACGTGTGAATATATTGTTTCCTTTTGACTAGAGTTGGAGAGAGAGACAGACCTGAATGGATGAATGGAAAATACTATACTGCATACTTAGTTCTGTATCATAGACTTTCTTAATTTATAGGAATCAGTTGATTGGGTTGGAGATTACAATGAGCCACTGACTGGTTTTTCATGGAGAGGTGGGTCTGAACGAGAGACTACAGGAATCCAGATATGGAGTGAAGTCTTCCTTGTCAATAAACCTGATGGTAAAAAGGTATGTTCTGAACTTCTTAAAGAAAATAGATTTTCCACGTGCAACAGTTACTGCTTTTCAGGATCCTCAAAAACTCTCTTGAAAACTAATTTTTGGCCATTTGACATGATGTTTAGAAGGGAAGCGGGTAGTAGTCTATTACATGTTTCCTGTTTCCCTTTCCAGCGATCAGGGCAGGGAAAATTATAGAGACAATGGAACAGCAGATCAGCTAACATCCAAACTTTGTTTCAGTGTTGTTTCTGTTATGTTGGATTACCTGTAAAAATTAATCATTATAGTATTCAGCAGCTAATTAATATTTTTATTTTCTGTGGCATTCATAACACATGTAAAAAATACAGTATTCATTATTAAAGGTTTACTTTAGTTCTTATGGTGTTAACTTTGTTCTGTAAAATATCTACATGTTCTGTAAAATATCAATAATATACTCTACTTGCCTATAGGTTGCAGTGCTATTGATGGATACACAGGGTACCTTCGATAGTCAGTCAACTTTGAGAGATTCTGCCACAGTGTTTGCCCTTAGCACAATGATCAGCTCAATACAGGTATGGAATACAACAAATTCATTTTTATGGAAGCTTTTGTCACTAAAAATTATGAGTCTATGTATCTCTACATGTGTGTGCTAGGGAGACAAACAACAGAAATGGTAAATCATGTATATTATTTGGCTCACTCAGCATACTAGTTCTTATAACTGTACTCTATGAGATACAATTGTCTTTGCTATTGTCATCTAAATTCTGGTAAGTTTTCAAATTGCCTATTTCAGTCAGAAAAGGTTATATTATCTTACTGATATTTTTTCTGTTTAAAGCATGTAATAAACTTAATAACATTAAATCTTATAATATATGCAGATACACTGGGATAAACTATTATAAGTTATATTTTATGAAATAAGATTTATAAATACAAAATTTTATTTTACATAGTAGAAACATTTATAAATATTAAAAAATCTACATGTGTTATAAATATTAAAAAATCTACAACTTTTTGAAACATTTTAATATATATTTAGGAAAGTGTCTTCTTATAAAAATGTTTATCTCCCTTTCCTTTCCTTTCCTTTTTTCTTTCCCTGTCTTTTATTAAGTAGTGTCTTTGAGGTTATTGTAGGCTTTATAAGTTGCCCTAAAAATCCTTTGAGAATTTTATGGTAACCATAGAACCTACAGCATAAAAGATTTTAAGACTATTTAAAATATTTTCTATTTATTGGAAAGAGCAAAAAGAAATAGTACACAAGAAACAGACTATTAAAAGCAAGGTAAGATAGTTTGAAAAGGTAGGAATGACAAAGTGGTTAGGATGAGTAAGTCACTCCTGAAGTTATAAGTAGGGAAAATGGAGGTAGTGATCTTGTAATGAAGGCATCTTGTGTGGGTAGGACAACAATGAGAGAATGGATAGAAGGAAAAGTGAATTTTTTAAATAAAGGACTGTAAGATAAAAAGCCATAATTATAATATATGATTGATTAGCATTTAAAAATACTGACTTATCTAATTTCTTCATAGTCAACAGTATAAAGTCATTTACACAAACTGATTAAAACCATATTGATTTTGACTTTTTAATATTTATGATTTACTTATTTATATTTTACCTGAAGACATTGAATATTTTCACTGAAAAATCTAAGTCCTTTAAGTAATGACTATTTGTTATTATCTGAGAAATGGTCTATTTAAAAGTATACTGTTTGTAATAGTCCACAAAAAATTATATCCTTAACTTTTCTTTGCAGTTAGTGATATTTATTCCCCTCAAAATAATGTCATCTTGGTGCAGTAATCTGTTCATGAATCAATACTGCATATGTTTACAGGTAGGGGAATGATATTCAGAACCTAACTTTCAACTTCTGGCCAAGATAGGAGGCATAGGTAGATAACACTGTGCCTCCTCACACAATCGAAAGAAGGACAACAAATTTAAAAACAAAAAATAACCAGAACTGCCAGAAAATCAAACTGTATGGAAGTCTGACAACAAAGAAGTTAAAGAAGAAACATTCATCCAGCCAGTAGTAGGGGTGGTGACTGACAGCCAGGGCAGAGAGGACTTGCAGCAAGGTGGCAGCTGTTGGGCCAGGTGGTCCTACATTTGCGTGGGGATAAACCAGGAGGAACAACTGGAGAGCGAAACAGAACATGCAACCCAGGGTTCCAGCGTGGGGAAATAAAGCCTCAAAACCTCTCACTGAAAAACCTGTGGGGATTGTAGCTGCAGGAGAAATTCCCAGCCTCAGAGGAGAGATTGTTGGAGAGACCCACAGGATCCTAGAAGGTACACAAACCCAGCCACCCTGGAATCAGCACCAGAAGGGCCCAATTTGCTTATGGGTAGCAGGGGAAGTCACTGAAAGCCAGCCGAGAGCTGAGCAAACAGAATTGTTCCCTCTTAGATCCCTCTCCCACATACAGCACCACAACACAACAACTTGGGTTGCCCCTCCGTGGTGAATACCTAAGGCTCTGCCCCTTACTACATAATAGGTGCAGACAAAAAAATATGGCCCAAATAAAAGAACAGATCAAAGCTCCAGAAAAAAATACACTAAGCGATGAAGAGATAGCCAACCTATCAGATGCCGAGTTCAAAACACTGATATTCAGGATGCTCACAGAATTGGTTGAGTATGGTCACAAAATAGAGGAAAAACTGAAGGCTATGCAAAGTGAATTAAAGGAAAATATACAGGGAACCAACAGTAAAGGGAAGGAAACCAGGACTCAAATCAATGATTTGGAACAACAAAGAAATAAACATTCAGCCAGAACAGAATGAAGAAACAAGAATTCAAAAAAATGAGGAGAGGCTTAGGAACCTCCGGGACAACTTTAAACATTCCAACATCTGAATCATAGGTGTGCCAGGAGGAGAAGAAGAAGGACAAGAAATTGAAAACTTATTTGAAAGTATAATGAAGGAGAACTTCCCTAACCTGGCAAAGGAAATAGACTTCCAGGAAACTGAGAGAGTCCCAAAGAAGTTGGACCCAAGGATGCACACACTAAGCCACATCATAATTATATTACTCAGGATTAAAGATAAGGAGAGAATCTTAAAAGCAGCAAGAGGAAAGGAGATAGTTACCTACAAAGGAGTTCCCATAAGGCTATCAGCTAATTTCTCAAAAGAAACCTTGCAGGTAAGAAGGGGCTGGAAAGAAGTATTCAAAGTCTTGAAAGGCAAGGACCTACATCCAAGATTACTCTACCCAGCAAAGCTATCATTTAGAATGGAAGGGCAGATAAAGTGCTTCCCAGATATGGTCAAGTTAAAGGAGTTCATCATCACCAAGCCCTATTAAGTTCAAGGGACTTATCTAAGAAAAAGAAGATGATCGAAAATACAAACTGTAAAATGACAACAAACTCACAACTGTCAACAACTGAACTAAAATATAACAAAAACAAAAACAAACTAAGCAAACAACTAGAACAGGAACAGAATCACAGAAATGCAGATCGCATGGAGGGTTAATAGTGGGGAGGGGGAAAAGGTACAGGGAATAAGAAGCATAAATGGTAGGTACAAAATAGACAAGGGAAGATTAAGAATAGTATGGGAAATGGAGAAGCCAAAGAACTTTTATGTATGACCCATGGACATGAACTAAGGTGGGGGAATGCTGGTGGGAGGGGAGGTGCAGGGCAGAGGGGAATAAAGGGGAGAAAAAAATGGGACAACTCTAATAGCATAATAAATAAAATATATTTAAAAAAATAACCTTTCATATGATGAAACATTGTATAGACATAACTAAGATAATCAGTTGTAAACAAGTCAACAATAGTTTCAAGACAAGTATATATTTGGGTTATTCAGATTTAGATTGCCATTATTTTATAAGTAGGAGTGTTTTATTGACTATTGTTAAATTGGGTTCATAAAGTAATTTTTATATTCTTCTTCCAGAACAGGTAGCTATTGCATTTCTGGAACAATTTTATGATAATTGTACATTGTTCATTGTTTCTTAAGCTTCTTTTACTCCTTGATTAAGGTCTTACAAATATCATTATATAAGAATGTACTTGAACAACAATAAAAAATGTGAAAAAAGAAACAAACAAAAAGAATGTGTGTAAGAGTGTTCAAGTTTGTGATAACTGATATTTAGAAAAATAAAGAATGACAAAGTGAGTGCTGAGGATGATGCTAATGATTTTCCCATTTTATTTCTTAATCAAGGTATATAACTTATCCCAAAATGTCCAGGAGGATGATCTTCAGCACCTCCAGGTAACAACATTTATTCTTCTTTAAATATCCGGTAATATATTAAGCATGTATAGCAGAACTTCAGGATTTGGTTGGGTCTCCTTCTACTTGGAAAACTTAACAATTCAGAAAGCTTTAGGAACGTAACCAAAAGGAGGTTGTCCTATTTCCAGGGTATTTTTGTCCAGCCTTGTATTTTTATGTTCTTTCTAAATTAATTTTTAAATTCCTTTTTTTCTGTAAATAAACTTGCTGTTGGCCCTGTATATGTGAAAATGTGCGGCATATTAAAGTGGAAAAAGAGTCTTTGGTTTAGAAAATGACCTAAAATGTGAAGTTGGAAGTCTCAGGGTCAGGGATTTAATCATTGCTAGTATGATATGAGTTGTATGCCAGTTTTTTCCTCCCGTGGACTACTTTCTACCTAAAAACTATGGAGGGGCTACTTGATGATAACTCATCAAATTCTGTTTTAGATCTGAAAGTGGCTTCAGTGACACCTTATACTCCATGTTTTATACATGAGGAAAATTTGGCTGGAAGAAGTAAGACTTGCCTAAATTCTTGTGGCTAATTAGTGGTAGAGTGGAAATAAAAGTGTGGTCATCTGACAGGGCTCAATGCTCCTTCTGCTCTCCAAGCAGCATTTAAATCTCAAGTAAAAGAGTAGTATTTTCTAAAGATACTTCACATCTCTGTAACACTCTGCTCTTTCAATTCATGTTATTTTGGTTACATAGCAAAGCTTATTGTTTCTCTGATAGTTGCCCTCTGCATATTTTATAGGAAATTTTCTTTCGATATATTATTTTATCTTGGCAATAAGAGTCATGTACAAATTTAACAGAAAACAAAGGATGATAAAGCAGGGTAATTCGTAACATCAGAAATATCATATGAGTTCACAAACAGCATTACTCCCACCAAATATATTTCTTGTACATCTCACTGACCATTGTTTGACAACTAGACAATATGCCAAGTAATTGTTAGATGTTTCTTATAGTAAGTTCAATTATTTCTTCAGGCATGTACTGTTCGATACTAGTTTTAGGGATTTCTAGAAAAGGAATGGTTTGGGACTTCTTTATTAAGTAAATTATCTTGTTTGAGATCATTTAAATTTTTTCCTGTAAATGACAACATCTCAGTCTTCCTCAAAAAAGACTGACTTCAATTTATGTTAACAGATAATTCTAATGGGAGTGTCTAATCTCTGGACCAGCTGCCCTTTATATATGATAATCCAGGCTTTCATTTAATAACTCTAATCAGACACCTAGTAATTACCCCTTACTTTCTAGATTCCCACGGCCCTCACAGGAGAGACAATGTGGTACCGTGGAAGTCATTCTAAAGGGGCAAGGGATGGGCATCTTTGGTGTCAGCGTTCTTCCCCAGCTCCGAGAAGCCACTGTGGCTGGTTACTCCTGTGTATGCGGTGGCATTTCCTGTGTACACATGGGGAAACCCATTGTGCTTCTCTGGACAAAACTCTCACCAGGGGCCTAATCACAGTCACCCTGTCAGGTCTGTGTTCTCTAAAACCTTCCACTTCTGGCAACACGAAAACTACCATGATGCCTCTCAATTGGGAGCAATAAGAAAATATGAGACAGCAGTGTATTTGACTGTTCACTTTTTAAGCCAAATGCCTATATCCTTTTATAATAATCCAGACCATTGTGCCATTAAGTGTCCTCAGGCAACAGCCTTTATAAATATACCCTACATGGTTTATTGCTCTCCGGTCCAATTATGCAAGTTTTGCTTTGAAAGCAATGAATTTGCTTTGAAAGGTCATTTAACATGTTTTTTCCTCCTCATCTTCCCTACCAAAAAAAAAAAAACAAAAACCCAAAACTGTTCTATACTCTAGATGTAAAAGGTGTTAGCTTTAAAGTGCAAACTTTATTCTTAAATGTACTTTATATATCCTTAACTTTAAAATACTGAATTACTGTAATGTTTTAGCTACTTATTTCCTTAAAATGATTAGTATAATCTTAATAATATAGTATTATCTTACAGCTTTGGGAAAAAATATAAATGGAAGAAAGCCAAGAAGTTAAACTTTGCAGATACTGAAGTTTTCTTTGTGCATGTGTTTGTGTGTATGATTTTCCTTCCAGCTTTTCACTGAGTATGGCAGACTGGCCATGGAGGAAACATTCCTGAAGCCATTTCAGGTGAGTTGAGGTTAAATGATGGTAAATTCTTTTAAAATTTTCTTGAAGTCCATAAGCAAGTATTTTAATGAATTGAGAGGGTCTAATCCTTTCTTTTTTTTAATTTCATTGAAGAAGCTTGTTTGAATACCTCTTTAATGCTATTTGATGATTGGAGAAGATAGAAATACAGAAATAAAAATTTAACAAATTGTATTTTTTAAAAAAGAAAGGGAAAATAAAAGAATGAACTAGATATTTTGGTTCCTGCAAGAATATCAGCTTTTCTCCCTTAAACCCAACCCTAGCAATGTCACAAAAAACAAACAAACAAACAAAATTAAGTTCGTCAAACAGATCCTGAAAACAAATAAGTAATACTCCTGACACAATAGAAGGTGCTTGCAAGCCACAGCAAAAGCTGGCTGAGCACCAGAAACAGTTTTCAGAGTTCTCTTTCTTACACGTTGACCTGTGGGAACCATTACCTCTCTCTTACACTGAGTCATAGAAGATGAACAAATAGCTCAGCCTCTGCTGGGAACAGCAGGATAATATCAGAGCAATATCTGCACTTGGATTGGGTGGTATAAGCAGATACTCTGGCCCCCTGCCCCTATAATTATATACCAAGAACCAAGAGATTATATCTAAGTCAAACAGCCCTTAAAAACAGTTACCTGGGGGAGGAAGAGATTTAACCACCTAAGACTGTCTGCTTGAAGCATGATTGCCTCAGCCTGGGCTTATCAGAGGGGGCTCACACTAAGCCCTGGAATTCAGCCTCTCCCTTCAGATACACGTCACCAGTCGGAATGGATAATGCCTTGTGAGGAATGTGCGCACACAAGGAAACTTAACAACTAACGAAGGGCTACAATTAATGGCTCAGATGGCAAATAATTTAAAATGAACTATATTGATTATCTGTTGATGCATAACAAATCATCCTAAAATCATAAACATATATTATCTCACACAGCTTTTGAGGTTAGGAGTCTTTCTGGAGTGGTTTACACTGGGTGATTTTGGCTCAGGGTCTCTCAAGAGGTCTTGCTCAAACTGTTGGCCAGGAGACATTCTCTGAAGACTTGACTGGACAGTTCAGTTCTAAGATCCAAAAGCCACTACAGCTGTTGGCAGGAGACTTCAATTCCTCCTCACATGGACCTTTCCGTAGGGGCTGCTCACAACAGGCATCCCTCAGAGTAAATGATTCCATTGCGGGAGAGAGCAGCCAAGAGAAGCAGCAACATTTATATTCTAATCTTGAAAGTGAAGACATTATTGGTTCTTCCAAATTCTATTGGTCATACAGACTACCCCTGGAAAACATGGGAGCAGACTAAACAGAGGTGGGAATACCAGGAGTTAGGGATCTTGGGAGCCTTATTGGAGACAGACCACCATAGGAGCATATTAAATATTCTTCAGAAATAAGGGATGAATATTTTATGCCTCCAGTAATAGAAAATTGGATAATTTGTATTTACCTTCTTCCTGACAATAAAAAAACTCAACAGAAAATCGAAAATGTATTTGAATGAAGGAGTATTAACAATAGTAAAAAATTGTGATCAGAGGGAAGGTAGAGGCCAATGAATAGATGAGTATTATCCTGTAAACACCAAATAAAAGAAAGCTAATGTAGCTACATTAATATCAAATGAAATAAACTTTAAGAAAAAAGCATTACTAGAGATAAAAGGGTGTTTCTTAATAATATAAGAATGAGTTGTGAGTAAACAAATTGGTAAATACATAAGCAAATGTAAACAAACATTGTGTGTGTTGTGTATATATATATATATATATATATCCCATATATATATCCCATATATATATATATATTTCATATATATATATGAAATAGTAAGTTTTAATTTATGGTAGTTAAAAAACACAGAACCAAAATACTGGACAAAATAGAATGTAAGTTTTGTTCCTTGTATCAGTTAGGAATTTTAAAAAATTATACTATGTGATTGCTAAAATTTCAAGAATTACCACAAGAATAATAGAACTAGAATATAGTACATCCAGGGCCATAGAGGATGGAACTGGCATTAGCAAGAACAAATACAACAAGCAAATATTGCAGCCACTCTAAAAAGGACTAGAAAAAAAGAGAAGCAAGGTAAAAGAGGGACACAAGGAAACCACAAAGCAAGACAGTAAAGTCCAAATGTATTCATGATTTCAATAAATATAGATTTAAACACTAGATAAAAGAGATTACTAGTTTCTGCCCTGGCTGGTGTGGCTCAGTGGATTAAGCAGCCTACAAACCAAAGAGTCATCGGTGTGATTCCCAGTGAGTTCACATGCCTGGGTTGCAGGCCAGATTAGGTCTCCAGTAAGGGGTACGTGAAAGGCAACCACACATTGATGTTTCTCTCCCTCTTTCTCCCTCCTTTCCCCTCTAAAATAAATAAATAAAATCTTTAAAAAGAGAGATTACTAGTTTCTGTAAAAAATCAAACTAATCATCTATATGTTACTTATAAGAAACATACTAAAACATAAGAATAAGATATACCAAGCACATACTACGTGAAAGAAAACTTGGGTAACTATGTTGATGTGAGACCTCAAGTAAATAAGGATTATTTAGAATAAAGAAGTTGATAATAACAAAAAGTTCACTTCACCAGGCAATGTAAGAATTCTAAATATGTATGTCAAACAGTCTCAAAACATGTAAAGTAAAAACTGGTAGAATCGTAAGAGGAAATGGGTAAATTCATTCAAACACAGCTTTCCTAACTATTGATTGGTCGAACAAATAGAAAATTGGTCAAGAGAAAGACAGATGAAACATGGGGTTAATAAACTTGCCTTATTGGACCTGTATGAAATACTATACCTAACACAGGGAGTAAACATCGTTCTTAAGCATACAGGGTGCATTTATAAAAATTTACCACATACAATGCCACAGAGCATGTTTCCACAAATTTCAAAGGACTGAATTCATACTGACCTCATTCTATGACCACAGAATACTTTAGTTATAAAAGTTAATAAGAAAGTGTTCATTTAAAAAAGCATATTTTGGAAATTTAAATAAAATATATTTCAAAAATAACTCATGAATCAATTCAAAATAAAAATAAAAATTTGAAAATACTGTGAACCAAATGCTTTAAAAATTGTGCATGTTGAAAATAAATACTATAATGAGGACAGTAGTTCGAGGAAAAAATAGAACCCTAAAATTTTATTTTAGAAAAAAAGAAAGGCAGAAAATAAGTTATGTAAGCACAAATTAAGAAAAAGAAAAACAACAGAAGAACCCTAAGGAAAATAAAAGAACCTAGTAAGAATTACATGCTTCAAGATAGATCAATCTTAAAAACATACTGTGGAGTGAAAAAAGTTGCCTTTTAAAGACTACCTACAGTATGATGGCATTTTTAATGTAGTAAAAAATGAGCAAACTAAACTAAACAGCATATTGTTTAAGAATACATATGTATGAGAAAACTCATATGTATGAAAGCAAAATTTAGGATAGCGATTACCACTGGAGAGGAGAAACAGGGATGCATCAGGGAGGGACAAGGAAGCTTCAACGATACTGGTATGTTCAATTACTTATGTGGGTCTGTGGATCCATAGGTATTTGTTTTATTAATGTGCTTAATAGTATGTCTTAAAACCAACAATTACCAACTAGCAAACACAAATTTTTTAAAAAGGTATACCATTCACAATTGGAAAAAAACAAAAAACCTTTGGTAATCCACTCACAAAATACAAAGACTTTCATGGAGAAAAATTCAAGGATACATTAAAGATCAGAAAGGGAAAAACAGAGCGATACATTTCAGATGGGATGATTTAATGTAGAAAATTCAGTTCTCCCAAAATTAATCAATAAATTCAGTATAATTCCAATTAAAACCACCACAGGATTTCTAAAGAAATACGACACATTTTTCTATAACTTATATGGAAGACTTAAGTTGTATTTTTATTTAAGTCAATTTTTAAAAAGAAAATTCAAATTGGAGGACTGAATATATACTAAGAAACCACAGAAATGAAAATGGTGTGGTCCTGTACAGATACAAGGAAAAAACCCAACAGAACTAAACAAACTCTGAATATAACTCCATATATAATATATGGAAACCCTGTATTTAACAGAGGTGGTGTCATAAACCAGTGGGAAATGGATGGATTAATAGCTCAAGTTTAGAAAAATAATTTACTATTTGAAGAAAAAGTTGAATTTCTATTAAACAGCATGTATAGTAGTAAGCTCCAGTTGGATTAAAGAACTAAATATGAAAGTTAAAACTATACTAACAGAAGAAAATATTTGAAATATCCTTCTGAACTAAGGTGAGGAAACACTTATTTACTAAAACCCTCACAAAATAAACCATGTAGTTAAAAGTTGATGGGTATTGTTACATTAAAGAGTATTTTTATTTATCAGAGGACTGTATAAGCAGAGTGAACAGATTGGTAGAAGATATTGACAATGTCAAAAGTCAACAATGGCCTAATATATAGAATATGCGAGGAAGTGTTGCAAATAAGTAAAGAAGTTTTGCCAATAAAAAAATAGTCAAAGGAACCACTGCAGACTTATTAGAATGGCCAAATTTCAGAGCACTGACAAGACCAAATGCTCCACAAAAGAGGATGTGGAGCAACAGGTACTCCCATACATATCTGGTGGGAATGTAGAATGGTACAGCCACTTTGGAAGACAGTTTGGCAGTTTCTTGCAAAATAATAAACATACTCTTAACATATGATCCAGTTATTGCACTCCTTGGTATTTACCCAAAAGAGTTGAAAACTTATGTCCACACAAAAAGCAGCAGACAGATGTTTATAGCAGCTTTATTCATAATTGCCAAAACTTGGAGGCAAACAAGATGTCCTTTAGTACGTAAATGGATAAATTGTGTACATCCTGACAATGGAATATTATTCAGTGCTTAAAAAGGAAATGAGTTATCAGTCTATGAAAAGGAATGGATGAATATTAAATACATATTACTAAGTGAAATAAGCCAAATTGAAAAGGCTACATATTGTATAATTCCAACTATATGACATGCTGGAAGAGGCAAAACAATGGAGACAAAGATCCGAGGATGGTGGGAGTGGCGAGGAATGGAGAGATGAATAGGCAGAGGACGGGATTTTTAAGGCTATGAAAATACTCTACGTGATATTATAAAGATTGGTATATGTCATTATACCGTTGTCCAAACCCATAGAATGTACAGCACGAAGAATGAACCCTATGGATTTTGAGTGATTATGATGTGTCAATGCAGGTTTACTTTCGGTTTAAAAAAATGTACTCTTCTGTGAGTAATGTTAATAAATGGGGCAGCTCTGCATGTATAGGGACAGGTGGTACTCGCCAATACTTTATACTTTCCTCTCAGTTAAAACTGCTCTAAAATAGTGTTAAAAAACAAAACATTAAAAAATGATAAACTGCACTTAATTTTAAAAAAGAGTCTTAAGCGAATTTCGCAACACAGCAGGGCTTAAAGTCAGTATTCAGAAATCAGAGGCATTTTTATACACCAACAATGAAAGATCAAATCAGAAATCAAGAAAAAATTCCCATTTGCTACAGCAACATGAAAAATAAAGTACCTAGGAATAAACCTCACCAAGGAGGTGAAAGACCTGTACTCAGAAAATTACACAACACTGAAGAAAGAAATTAAGGAAGATACAAATAAATGGAAGCATATATCATGTTCATGGATTAGAAGAATCAATATCATCAAAATGTCCATATTACCCAAAGCAATTTACAGATTCAGTGCAATCCCTATTAAGATCCTAATGGTATATTTCACAGATACAGAATAAGCATTTCAAAAATTTATACAGAATTGTAAATGACCCTGTATAGCCACAGGAATTTTGAGAAAGAAGAACAAAGTAGGAGGGATCGTAATACCTGATATCAAACTGTACTACAAGGCCACTGTAATCAAAACAGTATGGTACTGGCACAGGAACAGACACACAGAACAATGGAACAGAATAGAGAGCCTAGAAATAAATCCAAGTCTTTATGGTCAACTAATATTTGACAAAGGGAGCAGCAGCATAAAATGGAGTAAAAATAGCCCCTTCAATAAATGGTGTTGGGAGATCTAGACAGCTAGCTACATGCAAAAAAATTAAACTTGACCACTAATGTACACCATACACAAAAATAAATTCAAGGTGGATAAAACTTAAATATAAGTCATAACATCATAAAAGTCCTAGAGGAGAACATAGGCAGGAAAATCTGCGATATTCCACACACTAATATTTTCACTGATATGTCTCCGAGAGCAAGGGACATAAAGGATAAACAAATGGGATCTCATCAAAATAAAAAGCTTCTGCATGGCTAAAGAAAACAGCACTAAAATGGAAAGAGAACCAACTGTATGGGAAAACATATTTGCAAATAATACCTCAGACAAGGGTTTTTATCTCCAAAATATATAAAGGACTCACACAATTCCATTCCAGGAAGACAAACAACCCAATTTAAAAATGGGCAAAGGAGTTGAACAGACACTTCTCCAAGGAGGACATACAGAGGGCTCAGAGACATATGAAAAAGATGTTCAGCATCATTGGCCATCAGAGAGATGCAAATTAAAACCACAATGAGATACCACCTCACACCAGTGAGAATGGCCATCATAAATCAACAAACAACAAATGTTGGAGAGGTTGTGGAGAAAAGGGAACCCTAGTGTACCATTGGTGGGAATGCAGACTGGTGAAGCCACTGTGGAAAACAGTATGGAATTTGCTCAAAAAACTAAAAAATGGAACTGCCTTTTAACACAGCAATACCACTATTGGGATTATACCCTAAGGATCCTGAAACAGCAATCCAAAAGAACGTATGCTCCCCATTATTCATAGCAGCACAATTCACAATAGCCAAGTGCTGGAAGCAACCTAGGTGCCCATCAGTAAATGAGTGGATAAAAAAAGTGTGGTATATTTACACAATAGAATACTATGCAGCAGAAAGAAAAGAGAAGAGAAAAGAAAAGAAAAGAAAAGAAAAGAAAGAGCTCCTACCCTTCTCAATGGCATGGATGGAACTGGAAAGCATTACGCTGAGTGATACAAGCAAGGCAATGAAAGAGAAATACCATATGACCTCACCTGTAAGTGGAACTTAATCAACAAACAAGCAAGCAAAATACAACCAGAGCCATTGAAATAAAGAACAGTGTGACAGTAACCAGACAGGAGGGGGGGAAGGGATGATAGGGGATAATAGGGGAGCGATCAAGGAACATCTATGAAGGACACATGGACAAAGCCAAAGGGGGTGGGTTCAAGGGTGGGAGGCAGGGATGGGTAGGGCAGTGGGGGGGTATGGGGGGGTAAAAATGGAGACGATTGTACTTCAACAGCAATAAAAATAATATATAAAATTAAAAATAAAAAAGAGGCAAAGGATATATAGGAAGTCCACAGAAAGGAAACCTGAATGGCTAACACATTTTTGAAGAATGTGAAATCTTATTGATACCAGATAAAAATTAAAATAGATATACCACTTTACACTCATTAAATCGGCAAAAGGTAGAACATGTGGTTAATACAAAATGATAGAGAGAATCTGGATAAGTGAGAGTACCAGGACCTGTTAGTGAAAGTGCAGATTGGAGCAGCCATTCTGTGGAACAGAGGAAATGTACATGTATATCCACTGGAGCACTGATAGGGTAGTAGAAGTAGTGGGGAGTTGGAGGCAACTTAGGTGTCCATCACTAGAAGAACGGATGCATGAAATATGGTGTAGAGCATACTCTGGAATATCTACAACATCCAATGGGGGTGAACCAGCAGTATATATATACAGTAGCATGAATAATAGTGTTAAAACTCATGATGAACAGAGCAGAAAAAAGTTTGAGATCTATAACATTATTTACGATTACTTAAAATACTCTACATATGCTATATATTGGATTGAAGAGCAGACACCTGAGAAATGGGAGTGGGGATCTGGGAAAAATGTGATAAAATAAAGAAAAAGGGGCCTTAACATGGAGGAACGATGGTATGCTGTGAGTGAGAGAGTATGAATCTCCCCTGTGGTCTGGAGAGGGGTGGGGAGAGGAGAGAGAGTAGAGTAAAACCATTTCTTTCTGACAATCTTCTACATGGTTTACAATACCTACTAGATTCTGATGTCTTTTTAACATTTGTCAGGCTGATAGTTGAAGTGTTATATGGTAAGTAGGCTACTTGCTTTGACTTTTCTCTTCTCTGAATTTGTTACTCTCAGGATCCATTGGTATAGACTGGGGAACTGCACTGTAAGTTCTGGAAAGGAATGTTAAGTCTTATCAGCAGGTAACACTGCTTCTTACACTTTGTCAGTTATACTAAAACCAAATGACTTCTGGCTGAGATGGAGATACACTTTGCCTCCTTGCACAACCAAAAGAAGGACAACAACAAATTTAAAAACCAAAATAACCAGAACTGCCAGAAAATTGAACTGTATGTAATTCTGACAACCAAGGAGTTAAAGAAGAAACATTCATCCACACCTGTAGGAGGGGTGGAGACAGGCAGCCAGGGGGGACAGAACTCACAGCAAGGCGGCAAGGCGGTGGCTGGAGGACCAGGGTGCCAGGGGAGGGTGGGTGGGCAAGGTGCCAGTCCAGGCAGTCCCATATTTGCATGCAGATAAACTGGGAGGAACAACTGGAGAGCAAGACAGAGCACGCAACCCAGTGTTTCCGGCGTGAGGAAATACAGCCTCAAAACCTCTGAGTGAAAAAATCTGTGGCAGTTGAGGCAGAAGGAGAAACTTCCAGCCTCTTGGGAGAGTTCATTGGAGGGACCCACAAGGTCCTAGAAGGTACATAAAACCACTCACTTGGGAATCAGCACCAGAAGGACCCAATTTGCTTATGGGTAGCAGGGGAAGTCACTGAAAGCCAGCAGAGAGCTGAGCAAGTGGCATTGCTCCCTCTCAGACCCTCCCCACCACACAGCACCATAATGCAGCAAAATGGGTTGCCCCACCCTGGGGAATATTTAAGCCTCCACCCCATACTACATAACAGGTATGCACAGACAAAAAAATATGGCCCAAATGAAAGAACAGATCAAAGCTCCAGAAAAAAATACACTAAGCGATGAAGAGATAGCCAACCTATCAGATGCCGAGTTCAAAACACTGATATTCAGGATGCTCACAGAATTGGTTGAGTATGGTCACAAAATAGAGGAAAAACTGAAGGCTATACAAAGTGAATTAAAGGAAAATATACAGGGAACCAACAGTAAAGGGAAGGAAACCAGGACTCAAATCAATGATTTGGAACAACAAAGAAATAAACATTCAGCCAGAACAGAATGAAGAAACAAGAATTCAAAAAAAAAAAAAAAAATGAGGAGAGGCTTAGGAACCTCCGGGACAACTTTAAACATTCCAACATCTGAATCATAGGTGAGCCAGGAGGAGAAGAAGAAGGGCAAGAA